>CM019902.1:86770063-86950063 GCA_009764595.1 Geothlypis trichas
CTCCTGGTGCAGTTGCTCTTCTGAGAATTGCAATTTTTGCTTTTACAGAGAAAGGAGTGAAACTTAGAAATGTGAGTGCAGGCCCGGAAAGAAGTTGCACAAGGAGAGCTTGGGTGCATTGTGAACGTGCCCTCCTGCCCATGCTGCCTTCAGACCTGTGGTTTTTGTTTGACAGCGGCATTGCTTTATTGCCAAGAGTGCAATGAACAGCAGTCTGAGCTGGACTCTTGCACGGCATTAAAGCATGGCTCCAAAAAAACCAGGCTTCTCCTAAGCCACAAATACTGAGGAGGTTTGATGCAAAGTTGCTGGTTTTGCCCTCTGGGTTTCCCTTGGGCTTTGCCTGTGTTTTTCCACCAGAGGCTGTGTCTGTTTTCTGCAGTGGAGATAAGCAGTAGACATTTCCTTCCCACTAGGCTGGTCTCTGTGAGAGGAGGAAGAGGAGGAGGAAGTCTGTGGTCCCAGACTTCTGCCTTTCCTTTCATCTGCATGGGGATGTGGTGTAAGCTGAAAAATGTTTCAGGGTTTCATTTGCTTCCTATAGACAAAGCTATCTGAAATCCATAAGCCTCACAGCTTTTCCACTTCTGCAAGGATAGATACTGACTGAGCTTAAAAAATCAGGACAAGCCAACTGCTGGTCAGGTTCCTGCTGGCTTCCCTCCAGTTGCTGCTTCAGAGCTGCTGGTTTTCCTCAGTCATCCTTGACCCATTTTTTGAACATGCTTAGGTGCAGTTGGGTGAGCACTGTTAGCTGGTTGTGAAGACTGGTGTGAGCTGATATTTGTTCCCGTGTGCAGTAAGAGGCTGAAAGCAGCAACCCCAGATGTGAGTTTTGGAGCACGTGCTGGCAGAGGCAATGGAGAGCAGGGAAAACCTTTGTGCTGCGCTGAAGAAAGGCAAAATTATGGTGACTTACAGTAAGAAGGAAATTTGAAAAGATAAGAGCATTGGAATCCATGTAGCAGATCTCATTCCTCTATGGGACTTACATAGGTAGCAGTGGTGAGAGAGACAAGATTTTTACTTTGTAGGGAGGGAGGGAGGGAGGGATGTCCATGGGCAGAAGAGGACAAACAGTGCAGCAAAGAATGCACATGTTTGTGTGCATTCTAACAACTGAATTAGTCAACCAGAGAAAGAAATCATCAAATGTCAAAATTAAAAAAAATTTTTTACAAAGCTTTTAAAAATGCAGATTAAATATTAGTAAAGTGCAGAACACTTACCTAGAAGATTTAAGCAACAAAAAATCTAAATTAGAGAAGAACAAGAGCCAGCCCTTTTCAGCGGGTTGCTCTGCTAAAAGGCTTGTGCTAGAGCAATAGGATTGCATAGAACTGTATACAAAGGTGGGAAAGTCCTGCTTTGTGGGCTGCTACTTCTTGTGCAGAGACCTTGTTAATTCTTCCACTTGTATTCATGTTGTGGTCTGGGATGAGGACTGAAAAGACACTGAAGTTGCAGAAACTTTAAATGCAAGAAAAGAGCTGATGGCAGAGAGGGGACTCAGCAGTGTGCCTTCAACACAGGATTCCACAGTCTCAAAATGCTCCCTGGCAACAAAAACAGTAGTAGTAATGGGACTGCATTTCCACTTTAGGGTCTTAACTTGTGAGCTCCAGCATCTCAGCCCAAAGCTGTTTCACTCTTCTAAAATGACTAAAGGAATCCTAGCACTGAATTGTGCCACTTTGCCTAAGCACCATTCAATGAGCAGTTGTCACGGCTGGCCTGGGTCACTTGCTGCTGGCTGTCACTTTGCCAGAGAATCCCAACAAGTCCACAGGGAAACAGTGCTGGGAACTTAACTGGGAGAAGACTTTTGCCCATGAGGAATATACTTTATGGCTGGGATTCCAGCTGCACATGAAAGGTCCTTGCCTGCTGGACTATATCTGGGTGTGTAAAGAGATGGAGGTTCAAAGAGCTGTGTGTGCTCAGCAGCTGTAATACTGTTCAGTTTTACTGTCTTCCACTAGGTCTCCACAATTCACCTGCTGAGCTCCAGCCACCCAGCTTTTGGCCTATTCCAATCCCATTAAAACAGGAAAGGTGGTAACCACTGTCTTCTTTTGACTTTTTAAAGTTTTTTTTAACACACTGCTGTGTGGTGCTGCCTGGGGAGGTGTGAAAACGCCAGGGACAGGCAAAAACTAGCACAGCACTATAGCCACTTGGACTGCTCTGAAGGGTACTGGTTGGGGGAATTAAAGATGAACATCTCTAATAATGGTAGTCAATTTTTCAGTCCATGGTCGTGTTGCTCCATGCAGCATATGCCCCTAAAGGGTTAAAAACTCTGCTCCAGAAATACTGATAATCTAACTCTCCTTATCTCACTGATTTATCCCAGTTCTCGATCTAAACAATAATAAACTTGGGAGAGAAGGAGGGAGGAAGGTGTTTATTGTTTAAGAAAATAAATCCCTGACTCAATCAAAATATGCCCTTTCCAGCTGAGGAAATGACAGGGTACTTTCTATGTTAAATTCTAGTAGGAAATTCAACTTAATGTTTCATTCACAGGTTCCTTTGATTCTGTGGTGTAAAATGTGGCATGGGAAAATCAGATTAATTTGTTCCATTGCTGCATGTGAGTCAGGATTTTACTTGCCCTCTGCGTGAAATTTATATTGCACAATCTTGCGTTTGTCATTCAGCTTAATTTGTCCATTAAAAGGCATTACCATACTTCCTATTTTATTTTAATACTTGCATCTCCCAAGCAATCTTGCCCACGCCATGTTACCCATGGAAAAAAAATGCATTTCTGTCTCTGAAACAGCTGTTGGATGAAGGGATTGTAAATATTGCGGCATTGGCTCTGTCACGGGGAGGTTACAGACAATTTCTGGTAGAATCTTGTCAGTATATTAGCAGCTTCTAGTCTTACAAACAGGCAAAGCTGAAGGACAGAGTAAATTATGTGTTTTGCAAGCTTTTAGTGACTCAGAGGGATAGTTAGTAACAGGTTTTTAGTTTAAGATTCTTCAAGGCAACCATTAAATCACCTTGGCCCCTTTGGGTGGTGGGTGTCTCCCTGGTGTTTGGTGAAGGAAATAGAGTGTGACCCACACGATCACAATTTCTGGGCCAGATGCTGACTACCCTTTGGCAATTGAGACCAGGAAGGCATTTAGCAAGGTGAGATCTGTGAGAGAACAAAGAGCACAGTTTCCGCTTTATTGAATGATTTTACCAGATTTTCTGCCATCAACTAAAGGATACATGTGCATGTAGCTTTGGCATAGAGCATGCCTGCTTGGAACGAGGAAAAATCCCCTGGCTTTTGGCAGGGCTGTGTCTCCTACTGGTGGTGCCACCAAGCAGAAATGCACCTGGGTCCTCCTGGCAGAGCCTTGTCAAGAGCTTTCCTCAGCTTATCTTCCAAACATAACATAGACACAATCTAACCTCTCTTCTCCCAAGCACGTAGTTGTGTCCTAATGTCCACCCAATGCCAAAGTGAAATCCCAAGCCTGAAGACAGATTTCTTGCATGATGATCCCACGATGGTGCAGCCTACACAGAGCACTTGGCAAAGCCACACTGGTGAGCACATACAAAAGCTCTGTCCTAAGAACAGTCTCTCCAGGCTTCATTAACTGCTAGATCTACCACAAAACCTTCTGGAATATTCACATGGAAATTTCTTGGTGTTTTGGTAATGAAATTAGCTGAAAGATAAGAAGAGAGCACATACTGGCATAGAATGTTAAAATGCAAAATATGTAATTACAGACTCACAGTTGTAATGACTCTAATGGATATCAGAGACAAGTATAAAAGGAGAATAAATTATTTCAGGGCATAAAGAATCAGTTATGGGTAATTAAGCTGCAATTATCATTACTGTGCTGCTATGATAGGTTTTTTAAAACTAATTTTTTAAAATGGAAAAATGCAAGCATGAATTCATCTATTATTTGCCATTCAGATAAAAACATTTTTCTAGTGTTTTTCAAAATGTGCCAGTGGGACAGATCTCATTTTTACATTAGTGAGAACACCAGGGATTTATATGAAGGTGATTTATTTCATGTCACCAGCGTTCAGTGGCATCATTTAAACCTCATGTTCAGTGAGGTGCATAAACTCTTGCCCATTGCCAATCATGGAAGCCAACAATCAGGTTCCAACAGAGTTCTTGACATGTTTAAGATCAAGGGATTTGGTAAGTCTAAATCCAGGGCTCCAATAAGAGCAAGGACATTATAGCTTAGAGTGGCCAGCATTGTTCTCGGTTCAGCCTGCAGTGCTGAGGTGGCTGAACCTGGAAATTGGCTCCTAAAAGGAGCTGATTTGGTCTCAGGTGAGACCAATGCTCATTGGTGTCACCTTGCTTTCAAAGGACCCTTGTAAAACATGTCAGGTGAGTGTGTGCTCTGTGAGCAGGTGTGGCGTGGGAAGGATCAGTAGTTCTGCTCATGAGATCAGAGACCTGAGATGGCAGCGGTGTTACAAACAATGAGCCAGGAAGGCAGTGGGACACCTCTTCATCTTCAAGCACTGAAGACTTAGCAGCTGAGGAGGAGCTCCTTACTGGTACCAATGTGCAAATTCAGGTGTTAGAAATGACAACCTGAAATGTGGATAGAGGACAACTTTGCTGTATTGCATGGTAACCTGCACAAAGGAGCAAAGAGATGAATTCCAGGTTTGCTCCTCGCAGCATCTCTCTATGGCTGACCCAAGGTAGGAATATTTGCTGAAGAATTACTTGTGAGTTCCTAAACCCGTCACGTCCTTTGGTATTCTGGCTGGATTCCAGCTGCTGCAGCAGAAATGCTGGGGTTCCCAGGGAGGTGGGGTTGTTGTCTCAGATACTGTGCACTTCTGGAAGAGAACTGCACGCTTGGGTTTAGGTACCCACATCCCTTCAGGGTTTTTTTGTGTGATTGCCATGACGCTAAACTCCTCAGTGCAGGGCTTGTCAACGGCTGCATATGTTTTTAAAAAAGAGATTTTTAAAAAATGCTGAAAATCTGGAATATACCAGGGTCTAATATTCCTAACTTAATCCAGACACTTCTTTCTACTGCTCAGCAGACTAATCTTGAAGAGCCATATTTGCTCTACAACAGATGGTCCTCATAAGAGTATTCAAAAACTTCCTTTATCGTCATTAATTAGCTGGAAGTCTTATGTATGCCTTGATAGCATCTGCAGTCCTTATCTTCTTAGAAATTACATCAATTTAGTATGGTTGAAAAATACTAATGAACTTTTCTACACTCCTATTGAGGTAGAGTTAGAAGCATTTTTTTTTATTTTCCTAACTTGAAATAAAGAACAAAGGGTTAGATTTATTTTTTGGTTTACAAAAGAGAATTTGAAAAGCAATTTGTTTCATAAAATTCAAAGGAAGACATTGCAGTATTTGGCCAAAAATAATTTCTTAATTTCTAATAATTGTAATATTTTGCTTTCTGTAATAACCACTAGGATATCGTTATGCTAACTGTAATTTAAATTTTTAAGGTATTTTCATAATGCTGAATTCATTATCCCTACAGTACATTTTGAATGGACAACTTCTCTCACAGCCCAACTCAAAAAGTTTGTCTCCAAGGGAAATGTGTTGTATCAGGTTACATTTAAATTTTTTATAGGGCTGGGTATATGTATAAAACCCCACATGCTGGATGAAAGTGCTTTTAAAATTTTATGCCATTGATTAAAAATTGCAGGGTGTATCAAACAAAATATTGTGTCTTGGTCAAGCTGACCTCCTCTTGCCTTCTAGACCAGAGTATCTATTTCACAAGGCTAGCATTTTCTTTCCCCTGAGAAGTATCAGTTAAGTAGCAAATTAATTTTCTCATTACAAAGGAAATGGCTAGGAAGGACAAGGCACAGCCTTGTGATTTTCATATATGAAACACTGAAGTGAAGTTCTATCCAGCTGGCCAAAGTTTTCAGTCCTGAGCTGCCCCGTCTGCCCCTGGGGAGAATCCCCTCGTTGTCAGGCCATGGCACCCACAGATCTCAGCTGCAGACTTGTGGACAAACAAGTGCCAGTCGCCCATATTTTGGGCAGGTGCCTCAGAGTTTTGATTTTTGTTACAGTAACTGAGACTTGGGGCAGAGGGGGGAAAGCATCAATAACTCAAATCATCAACAGCCCAAGCCCTTCTTCAGGTACACTAAACACAAGCGGTGAGAAGTCCTTGGAGTTCAGCTGTCTGTGTCTCCAGCTCACTGAGGGAAAAGGAAACTTGTGGCAGATTATTTGAGAGGAGATGTAAGCTGGTTGTTTTGCCGGGAAAAAACCAAGTAGAACAAAAAGAGGTTTAGGCTGAAAATGAGGAAAAAGGGTTGTAGTGCTATGCTGTAAAATCAGTACCTACAATGGGTCTCTGGTTATATGTTTTTCATGCTTGTCTTTGGAAGAGCATTTATCCACTGCTTTTAAACATGTCTTCTTCCTAAAGGTGCATGCCTTGATCTTTATTTTCTGAAGACAGTAGAAAAGACATCTTCCCACAAATTCTATCTGGGGACTTTTAAATAGCAGTTAATTGCACCACTGATGGCATGGGAGGTGGGCATAACCCCTCATGCCACAGCATGTGGGCAAAAGGAGCAGGTTCCTTGTCCTCCTGTGGCACGTGCACATGTGTCTAGGAATGAAACAGGGCTTTATTCAGCTGTCATTGATCACACTATCATAGAGAATGTCTCACAATTTGGGTTCTTAAGTGAAATCAGTCCAATGTATTGGTCCCCTGGGATCAGCTTGCAGCTCAGATTGACTGCAGCAGTGAACAAAACGAAGCTGTTATCCTCTTTTTGCCCCACTTCTGTAAATAGAACCAACCCTTTTAGCTTCAGTTTTGTTTCTAGTCATGAAGACCATGGTGTTCCCATTCCTGTAACTGAGATGGCTTAAAGGGCTCTTACATCTTCCTATTCCTTTGTGACAAGAGCTCTGGGGAAAGAAAATGTGATTTCCTGTACTATAGGACATGGAAGAACACAAGCACACCACCGCTCTCAAGGTGAAAGAAAAAGGGACGTTTATTTTTCTGACTCCTATATTTATAGTTTTACAAAGGTGACAGCAGATTGGAGGGTGACAGTGACACCTCTCCAATGACACTGGTTAAACCAACAGTCGATCAACTCTTTCCTCCTCCATCGAAGGAATGCAAAACAATAAGTTATTTACAAGAAAGTGCATGAGAAAATTCCCTACAAGAATGTCAACATCAGAAGGCTTAGAAAATCTTAAAAGACCAGGGTGACAATTTCACAGTATCTGTGAGATGCTTGCATGATGAGGCCAAATTTACAAGAACTCTCTGGAGACCTCTGGAAGAAGGAGTAGATATGCCAGTGACTGCATGGCAGCAGAGCTGGGGTTGGATGCTGCCCACAGCTGTGCCCCACAGCTGGAGGTCGCAGGGTCTGGGTAGGCTGGTGAGGCTCTGCACCTGGTGCTGCACCCTGGCGCTTGCCAAGCTGGGGGAAACTCTTATCAGCAGATCCCAAGGCTGGGTGAGACCTCTTGTGTAGGCTCTTCTCACACCTGGCTGCATCTGCAGCTTTCTTCCCTCTGCCAACAGTGCCTTAAGGCCCTGCAGGACTCATTAACTTCTCAGAAGTTGGAGAGGCTTCTATTTTTGTGGCTGCTGTAAATTCAGTCCTATTTGAAGAAGTGTTAATGTTTCTGTTCCCTTCTGCTTTTATCAGCTCCTTTTCCCCCCTGCTATCTGTTCTTCCTTCTTTCCTTTCTTCCTTTACTGGCTATCACACTTCTTTTGCCAAAAAAGCAGGGTTTGTTTTGCAAAGCAATGGATTGAAGCAACACACTGGAGGTTCTTTTAGTGGATGCAGCTATGGCTACTTTTAGCAAAGACACAGCTGTGTGGTGCTGGGACTATATTTCTGCACTGCAGTGTGTAACTGTGCACATATCCTGGTGCCAACTCTCCCAAGGTGGGCAGACACTCCAGTTTTCAATCAAAGAGCTTCAGACTGCAAGCAAAGGAGTATTTTCACGAAAGGGTGAAGCTACAAAATGTTTCCCTCTTGTCTGTGGAAGTTTTGATACTCTGTCGATTTAATAACAGCCTACAAGATCTGCAGAGAGGTTGGAGGGAATTTGCAAGAGACTGGGGACCAGAAAATGGAAGTATTGTGTTTGATTTTATGCGGATTGCTGAGTTTTACATTGTGGTTGCTCTTCCAAATCCAGTTCCAAGACATGCCCTGCAGGCTGAATGTTTACATGCAGCATAGTCTTAGCAATTGCCTTGCAAATTGGTTAGTGCTGCAGAAACAGGAGGACCTCGCCTAGCAAACTGCAGCTAGGACATCTGCTCAGCATCAGAAGTATAGATGTAATGATTAGAGACATGGTTTAATGGTGGACTTGGCAGTGTTACATTTATTGTGGACTCAATGACCTCTAGGGTCTTTGTCTGCCTAAATGATTCCATGATTCTAAGAGGTTTTGAGCAGGCAAAATCTAAATCTTGTTTCTAAATTTGCCATCTGTTTGTAAAACATGTATCAGCAAATGCTATACTTTCACATTCACAACTGAACTTGGTTTCAAGTTGAGTGTAGTAACTCTGAGGCTTGACTAATGAATTTTGTAATAGCCACGTTCACTACTTTGGAAACTGTTGTCCGGTGCTCACACACCAAATGCAGAGGTCTAGAAATTTCTTTTGGATTTGAAATATGGTGCAAGCTCATTTTCTAAATTCTAATCTCACCCTAGGAAACATTCTTGTGAATATGTGGGCCATCAAATTCTTGTGAGGATGTGGCCATCAGAAAAGTGCATGCAGTTTCTTTCCTGTAAGATCTGGTTTGAGTTCATATCTCTCAGTGCTTGCTGGCACACAGGATAGCTCCTTGTGGGAGTTTTGTGTAATGGCAGTAGATTGGGAGATGCTCAAAAATCTGAAGATTGCAGAGGCAATGGCAGTAAATATATTTTGGAAGCTGTCATGGTCAGAGATAAAAAACTAAAGCGTGTCCTTTTTGGGTGAGTAACATTGATGCTATGCATGCAAATGCTTCTAATGGTGATGTCAAAAATCTGGTTCTTGCAATATCTTGACAACTCCATATCGGACAAACATTTCATTTTTTTTTTTTTTTTTTAATTGTTTGGATGAGCATGTGAAGATAACCTGCTTCAATTCATAATCTAAAGAGGTTCACATCTCAGGTGAAGAAGGCTTCATTGCTATTTTACAATAAGAGGCTGCGAATCTCACCTTGGAAAGTTTTAATGATGACTGTATCAGTTCTCAGATTCATTAGATTTTAACATGTAAGTCTACTATGAAAAGGCCTCCAGGAAACCCAAAACTGCATCTATCTAAATAGCAGTTAAAGCAGTTAAAAAGCAGTTTCAGTAATTCTAGCACTTGGAATTTCTGCTGTGGTTTTCCTAAAGTAGGGAGACTTTTCCTGGAATGACCTTCTCTGTCACTGCTATACTGCTGCTTCAATGATTATTTTAGGCAAACTCCTAGTAATGGACAGAAACTAATAATCCTTTTTGCAGTAGAAATATGGCACATTTTTAATGTCCAGTCTTAGTTGATTGGTCGAATCATCTCCTTGCTACATGTTTTTAAGATTTGTTGTGGCAGGAAGTTTCAAGAGAGAAAGCTGGTAACCATGAAATTTCATTTGTGGCACCTTGATATTTTTCTCTTCATACTTGTCTGAGACTGGTGGAACACTGCCTGCAGAAGCTGGTAGGGAACAGCCTCTAAAAAAGACATTGGGTAAGACTGGAGACATCCTCTCAACTTCTTCTTTAGATTCTTCTTTCTGTCCCTTCAAAAAAAAAAAAAAGCCAAAACCCAAACACCAAAACCTCCAAAGGTTTTGTCTAAGTGCTATCATTTAGATATGTTAGGAACACATTTCAATGTCTTCATCTGTTATGAGATTAAAATTCTCACTTCACTCCACTTAAAAGTTTCGGCCTACTTCATCTGAGTATGATTTGAGAGGCAGATCCATCCATTTTGGAAAGGCGTTGTGCCTAATTTTGCTCAAGAGAGCAGGAGATCTCGTAACGTTTTGACTTAATGTGCTGCTCACAGCCTACTACAGCACCCAAACACTGGCAAGCCCTTTGTGCATTCAACAGAGTGCATCAGCAGTTGGATTTCTTCAAGGTTTAAAATTATTTGTAGTCCATTTTGCTGTCATTTACCAAAGGGGTCTCTTTGAGGTACAATGATCTTATGTTTTGTTCTCTGCTGAGTCTCTGATCTCCACATCTAGGAACTGGCAGTCTGCTATTTCTTGAGTACTGTAGAACTGCAAGTGTATAATTTCACAAGTTAATCTTGAAATAGTGCAAGTGTAAATGTCAGTAGCTCTTCACATAGATACATTGCAATTTTTATATTGCTTTACTTATTACAGTTTTATATTGCTTTTTTATTACAAGAGAAATTATATTAAGCTTAGTTATGAACTTTAAAAGGTACTATAGGGAAATCAAAATGCTGTGGAAATAGACCCTGCTTAAAGACCTAGACTCTTCCTCATTGAGAGAGTATGTCTGAATTCAAGAACTGAACTTGGGCAAACAGGTCTGGCCATACTTGACTGAGTTACTCCCACTGTCACCTTTGGCTTGTGCAGTGCTGAAAAGCGTAGTACTGGCACAGTGGCAAGTTATTTCAGTGCTCAGAGCTGAGGCTGTTTAGGCCAAATGTCTCAGTTTGGATCATCTCTAGTTAATCTTGTTGCATAATGTTATATGAGTAAATTAATATATTAATGGACTTGTTTTCCCCCTCAAATCTGTGATGGCGTGTTGGGACTTAAACTGATGGGCTGAAACTTATTTTACCACTGTTGGAAGATAATTTTAAGAACTGATGCATTTGAGGCATATATAAAGAAAGTATGCATCCTTGAAGTGAACAATATGTGATATGCGAAAGAAGAAGAGGGAACAAGCAGCTAAAAAAGGTAAAGTTAGCAGTGTGTCATTGGGCACAGACAGATGGATACCAGCTGTCTTTTTGGTAGATACTAAGATATGGTGTATGAACTGAGAAAGAAGAATGTGCTTTAACTGAACACAGCCAACCCTGGTAGAATAAAAAAGATGAAAACTAGATTTTTTTTTAATCAATAGGGCCATGTGCAAAGTATGTTTTTCTTTAATATTTAAATGGGAAGACATTTCAAGCTGTTTCAGTCTCTAGTGCTGCTGAAAAACCTCTGTATTCTTGACAAAATGAATATTTATTACGTATCACAGATGGAAAAGAGAGCTGTTGTTTTTGGAGCCAGGAAAAAAAATTAGTTTGGAAGCATGCCATGATGTGGAACAAATTCCTCATCATATCTCCTCGTTAGGAGAAAATGATGCAGGTAATGTTAGTTGCAATAGATGTCCTGCAAATGTCATAATTAGTAATTTGAGCTAGGATTCCCAAACTCCTATATCCTAGGGACTGCAGAAAAAATTGAAAATATACATCAGCAGGCCACATTAAACTTTAAGACATGAGTGATTATAATGGCCATTTGGCTTGGTTTCTTCCAGGAAGGATTTTCAGGAGCGAATTCTAAATGTTCTCGGGTGCTCTCCTCTTATCTCATTCCACAGCATTGCTGACTTGCTCTAGTTGAAAACTGGATCATTTCAGCCAGGGTGAGCTTTTAGTTGTCAAACAACCAGCAACCATATCAAAATCAATTTTGTAAAGAGGAAGCAAGTTGAAGCCCTTGATGTGTGGCAATCCTTCCGCAACAGGGCAGGTGACGCGCAATCTTGGACAACCCGCAGGGATGGCAGATCAATGAACACTTGCAAGGAGACATTGCCTAAGTAACCACAGTCATGGGGTCTTATTTCACAAGAGTGTTTTCCTATTACTTGAGTAGTAATTGGGATGCTCTTGGTACAGTGAACTCTGGGCACCTCATGCCTACCTCCCTCACCTAGAAAACATAAGGCCTGCAATTTCATAAGCCAGAGTGCAAAGCATGAGGTCTGGTGTGGGCTGAATTGGTGGTGCAAGGGCTGAACTCTTTTCAAACATGATGTTGCCATCTACACTTTCAGCTGCACACTTGTGCTGGAGCAGCGTAAGGTTGTGAGGAGTGCATGTACAGTACGTTCTATTCTGCAATCGGTGTCCAGAGATTCTGTTTCACTCTCTCCCACGTGAGCACAGATTGCCAATGAGTGCTGTGTGTTCTCATCAGCTGTCAAGTGTTACTCCCACAAGTTTTCAGGAAACTTGTGCGTGTTCCACGCAGTGCCCTACAAAGCACAGGACGTCCTGGGCCCACTGGTATTATTCCTGCAACTCCAGTGTTCCTGCAAACAGGTCCTGTTGGATGCTCTGAGACAGATTATAGGGTCTTAAGACCTGCAAGTGCTTTCCACTACTTTGTTTATTAGGGAGCTTTTCCCCATACATATATGTGTTGCTTTTTCTCCTGATGTCCAAAAAGTCCAGAACACCTTTTGTTCTTGTCTTACAAAGCCTTTTGGTAGCAAAAGAGTTAGCTATTTCCTGGGTTAACTGCAGCTTGTACAAAGGTGTATCTATGCATGCATTTTCAGGCCAGAACAGTAGAGATCCTTGTGATCCTTGCTGAACACAGCTGAGAAACATCTCCACATCATAGGAACTGCTGGCTGCAATGTGGGCAGCCTTCATGGATGAACCAGGTTCATGGCTGAGAGGCTTCTCTAAAGAGGTGCAAAGGTGGAGAGAGAATGATGCAGTAAAACTCCTCATGGGAATGACAGCCTCTCCTACATTTGTACCACTCTGTGCCTTGTCTGTCTCCTGCATCCTGGCCCATTTCCTCATGACCTACCTTTTATAGTGGCTATATCAGTAGGTAATTTACCTCTGTACACAATCCCCCACTGAAATATGTGATCTGGTTACAGCAGCCTGGGCGTGACTGACAAGAGCATGGGGAGAACACAGGTCTGCAGAGAGGTGAAGGCTGTGGATTAGAGCAGTTTAAGAGATGGACAAGAACATGTATCAGAGGCACATCAGAAGTTGGCTCAGGGTGCAGATGAATTTGCATCCACTTGCTGCAGGTGAACTTGTTCATATCTAGAAAGGTTTGTTTCTGAAAGGAATCGGATAATGCACATAAATACTACAGGGTTTGCAAACTCTGCATTTTGTTTTTTGAACATGGAACAGCTGAACCCAAAGCTACACGACCTTACCCATGGCAGATTCTAAATGAGACATGAGTTGTGTTGAAAACCTCTTCAGTTCATTATTCCTCCTATGCACCAGGTTCCGATGAAAAGCTCTCTTACATAAACATCCAGTTTGGCACATTAGCAGAATCCTCTCCTCAAGGTGATATTTCTTCATCTTCTCAGAAAGTACAGCCTTAAGGCAGAGCTCTGCCATGCACTTTTCTTCATTACAGCATTACAAGGTTTTGAAAGGGTCAATTAAATAGAATGTTAAAACTGATGGCTGCATACATTGCTAAGAAAACATGGAGAACCTCCCTAGGATATACTAGATTGCAGTGCCAGAAAGTTTCAGACCTTTCCTCTGTTCCACGAAGACTTCAGAAATAAGAGTGATTTCATGAGGATATACTAGAAAAATCATACTCTTCTTTCATAGTAGTTATTTGAAAAAAGAACAACTAAATTTACCCTAAGGCAAAGAGATAAGTGGGTTTAGCAAGGTCTGGAGGGTGCCATCCTAGTTCTGATGGTTCTGTGAATGCTGAGCTGCAGGGGCCCTGCCAGATACTGTCAGCCACTAATATCATCAGCAAACTCATTAATGGATTTTGATCTAAAATGACTCAGCACTGCTCAACTGAAATTTTTAATGATGCCCTACTATATAAAGTAAATACTTAGTATAGCCCTTGGTTTCTCCCTACACATGTAAACATCACTAAAGTGCTATTAGCTGTGTTAGTAATAAGAAAACTTTTTCTGGCTGGAGTTTTGTTGTAAAACAGCTTTGAGTTATCACAAACATTAACCAGTTTACATGGAGGAGTTTTGGCTAGATTACTGTGGTGTCCCTACAGAGCACAGCCAGCATGCTGTAGCTGTTCCCCTTTGCATGGGGCAATGGAAAAACAGATTGCAGAGCAGGAACAGAAATCCTGCAGGGTTTCTTGTCTATACTCTACACTTCTTCTGGGGGCTTTTGCAATTTGAATACAACTCTGTCCTCTCAGCACATGGCAGCCTCTAAATTTCTCTATGTATGATGCATATGTCTCTAATAGGTTTTTTCTTTCTATTTGTCTCAATCTATGCATGGAGAGAGTTGTCAAGAAATATGTGCCTTCTTACTTATCTGTTATATCCAGTATTTCACTTGGCTATTTAAAAGTTCAGCAAAAGGTCTTGTGACTTGTTGCAGGGATTGTATTCCAATAGTGACTTTTGCATGGGACGTGTAATTTCAAGCCTCTCATCTCAGTCCAGAATCATAAACACATAATGAAACAGGCAGCAGCTCTGAACCACTGGGTGCCATGTCCTCCCTGTGCAGAGCTGCCATTAGCAACTTCAAGGCAGCCAGCAATGGTTAAGGTTCCAAACACTGCTGCCATATCATTATGATATGAAATGGTTAAATTTAGTTCCTGGTTTTTTTTTGGTCTTTTGTTCCCATAGCTATGGTATTGAGCCAAGAGCTATATCCATTATTCATATACCCTGCTGAAACCCTTCTCCCTGGGAAGTCTATTCACAAAACTTGTGCATTAATCAAAACAGAAATTTGTAAAGGTCCTGGGATCTTTCAGCTTTCTGCAGAGACAAGGGGAATGGTTCAGCACTTATGAACCAGCCTGAAAGTAACAGGGCTCTGCAGGTCTCCAGTGAAATAAATGCCTCTGAGAAAACAGGTCTTGGAAGCTACAGCCAGAAGGACCAGCAGGGATCTGAGTTTTATTCAGAAGGAAGGTCTCAATCCAGAATGTTTTGAAGGGAAACCCACCCACCAGTTTCTTGCAAACTTTAATGAAAGTTACCCAAATTTTCCTGCAAATGATAATGCCTTCCAATCAACTAAGTCTGAATGAAAACTCTTCCAGCTTGTAATTAAGGAAAATTTGCACAGCAAAGCACCACTATTGTTAAAATATCTTCTTTTTCCTTTCAAAATGTGATTGATAGAAATGATTTAAACAAAAAACATTCAATATTGTTTTGTTGTAAGATCCTCACAAAGTCTTTAAAATCAGTTGCTGAAATGATGAGTTCCCTTTCAACCTGGTACAGAACATTATGTTCTGGACAAGGGCATAAATAAGGGCATTTGAGGGCTGAAATTCTCCCAAGATCAGTTTTGTTACCCCATGTGTATTTGTACTCTTGTTACGTAGTCATGAGAACACTCCAAGCTTGGCTGATGGTAATTTTTTTTATTAGAACAAATGTATTCATTAACCTGAATAATGATACAAAATCTGACCTTCTTCAGTGCTTTGCGATGTCCACCAACTGAACAGATAAAAAGATAGACTGGGCCTACCTGCTCTTTATTGCAAGTGCATATAGTCTTGCAGCATCACTCGGTTGCTTTTGTATTTCTTTTTTAGAACAATGGTGTTGGCATTGGTTCTATTTCTTCTGAACTGATATGATTTCTCCTAATTCCTGCTGTTGCATATGCTGGTTCTTCCCCTGCCTCTTCATTTAGGAGAAGTATGTGTTGTATCTAATTATTTGCTATTCATTTATTTGTAAACCTCTCTTCTATTATTTCACAGATCCAGAGCAAGTCTTGCTCAATTCTTTCTTAAGCAACTCTTGATGCCAGTCAGAATTGCTGGTCATTGTGACACTACACACAGGGCAAGCACAAAGAGAGAATGTCAAGTATGACTGCAAGTTTGTTGTCTCTGTTTCTATACCATATCCACTTTCATGTGTTGTCTCCCACCCCAGCCCCTTCCAGATCCTGTGATTGTGAATTACACATTAAAGTAGTGTAGTAGAGAACAAATACCTTGGGTAATTGGATCTGCTATGTGTATTTTATATGACTGCTTCTTAAAACAAGTGTATGAAATATACTTGTGTGTCAGAAGGAGAATAAATCCAAGACAAATGGAAGATTTACTGCCAGCATTACATAAATGACTTCGTCTTCTTGGTGATACAAATACTTGATTCAGGAACATGTAATAAAAAAGTAATGTTTAATATTACCCTCCTGGTACACCTACAGTAATGTATGATCCTTTTCCTCAATTTTTCCTTTATCACAAACCATATGTTTGTCACTGTTTTTCATAGCTATGAAGTTACTTTTTACCTACTAAATTTAAGTTCAATCAACAAAAAGGCAATTATGAACAAAAATCTTTGTCATCTGTTTTTCTCTTTGCTTCTGAATTCCCTGTTTGCTGGGTTGGCTGCTTAAGCCAAGCACCATAACTGGTTTAGAAATTTTCTTTTGTCTGTGTCGTTCTGGCCCATGTAACTCTATATGATTTCATGATCCTCAACTGGACACAGTTCTTTCTCTGTCTGCTGTTGCTGTGGGCTTTTTGTAATGACTGCTGTGTTTTTAAGTCCCTCAACACTTCTCACATGAAGGACCACAGAACAGATTATGTTTTTTCATATGTAAAAAGACTGATCATGATTGCAAATAAACACTATGATTTTGGAACTGGTGGAAAAGAAAAAGCTAGTCAGCAGTCTTAGGTTAGTTTTTTTCCTAGCATGTCCCTAGTGCCCCTGCTGACTCACTGCCTATGGTCTGAGAAGACACCAAAGCTGTGGGAAATGTCTGCTTGCTGTTCTCCTCAGCATTGCTGGCTCCCAGCTAGCCCCATCTCCCAGCCCTGGCGTGGTGAGTGACCGTGGGTGCTGCAGCCTTGCCTGGAGCCCTGCACTATGGCATGGCAGGTGCTGTGTGCTGTAGGCTTGCTCCATCCCAGCATGGGGGATGGCTGGTAGCATGGGAAAGAAGCAGGAACCTCAAAGTAGCAAGTTGGGGATTTGTCTTTTCTCTCAGATAACAAGTGACAGCATGAGATGAAATTACCTCAAGTTGTAGTAGGGAAGGTTTCGATTAGATATTATGAAAAATCTCTTCACTGAAAGGATGGACAGGCTTTGGAATATGCTGCCCAGGGAAGTGGTGAAATCGCCATCCCTGGAAGGATTTAAAAGGCATGTGGATGTGGCACCTGGGGATGGGGTTTAGTGATGGTGGTGCTGTGTTAGTGGTTGGACTTGATAATCTTAGAGGTTTTTTCCTAACGGAAAGGTTCTGTGGATGGCCCAGATGAGAAAGATATAGGGGCAGCAATTGTGAGGCCCTGCTATGGTCCTTTTGGCATGCCTTTTCCATTCCCAGTGTCCCTGGAGCTCTTTTACTCTCTGATCCCTAACCTGAACCATATCCCTGATCAACATTCAGTGTATCTATGCACCGTTTTTTCCATAAGAGCAGGAAGAGCAGCAAGAGATATTTTTTTACTTTTATTGTCATTTGAGAGATACACTAGTATGCATTGATGTTTAGACTGTCTCTATTTAGTAGTTTAGATTATCCTCAGTTCAGTTTATAGGGAGAGCAGTATCACTTTACTGGTCTCAACAAACTCAGTTTTGTAGTACAGTACTCCATCGCTGCTTCTCCACATAGCATCATATATCAAGTAGGCTGTGCTCAGGGATGGTTTTCTACTTTAAATAAAATCCAGCAAACCCCACTTCTTCAGAAATTACTTCTTTATTTCACCAATCTATGGCTGTGTGCCTGTGCACAGATACTCTGGGCCTCTCTAGATGTTACTTTGTCCCTGTACCCTGTTGATTTCTACACTGAGGGTTCTCCTCCTCCCTGACCCTTCCAGCCCTTGAGAGTATAATTATTTTTCAAGTGTGCCTGCTTTCTATTGCAGTGAAAGGGTCTTTGGAAATCCCAGGAACCTGTAGTGGTGAGACAATCTGTAACCCAGCCGTGGCTGCTCTGGCCAAACTAGCACTCCCTCATGACAAAGTGGATCCCTTGGCACATCGCCTTCTATTTCTCCCACTTTGTCATACACAACTGGGGTATGTCAGCACTTATTCCTCTGGCTAAGCATGCAAATTCTTGTATTCTTGGAATCTGTTGTGCATTGTGCTAATCCCTCTGTTTAGTTTTTCTCTTTCTACCCCATCTTGGAAGTGTGCAAAAGTGTGTTATAAATTATTAAAACCAGGTTTGCTCATATCCATAACCCAAGAACATGTCTTGGTGCAATAGTTGTGGTTTGCTTTGCATCTGCTTGCCAGTCAGCTTTCAACATTCAGTATTTCTTAATACCTTGTCACCTTATTCTTATGTGAACCAGAGAAATTTACTTCAGTTTTTAATTGCATGAAGTTTGCTTAGCCAAACTGGATAACAGAATAAATGATGAAGTCCAAGGGATTGCAGTTCTTGGATGCCAAACATTATCAACCACAAAGCCACTAAAACAGGGTAAATTCCTCCAGGAGAAGCACCAAAATCTGGGAGCTGCTACAAGAAGCTGACACAGTAACTGCCCCTTGTAGAAATGGTGTAATCCCCATTCCACGATGCCTGAATTTCCATTTCCCTTTCCATTGACTAGGGATAAGGACTGACACCTTGCTTGTGGAAGCCTTTTGAAAGTTTCTGTGGCAAGGAACTTCCAGAAGACTAGATATTTCTTGATATTTTGATTATTTTATTGGCATGTCCAAGAACAGCAAAATCCACCCAACTGTGGCAAGGAACTGCATGTAGCCCTGGTGTGGGAAATATCTATGTAGTGAGAGGAGCAATGAGTGAGACGTATGGGGAATAGTCTGGTCTTCAAGTCAGGAATTTCACAGCTATGCTCCAGCATCTTGAGCTGTATCAATGAATCATCAGCACAGTGAAACCACAGAACGACACCAGCTTCCCTAAGAGAGTTTCTCTATATATATAGCTGCTAGACTTGCACATTTCTGTTTATAAATACTCAGTGATAGCTAACCACAAAACGACATGGCCTTCTCAGCAGACATCTACTAAAAAAATATAAATTTCTTGCTCTCTTTTCTTTCTTCCTGAGTTATTCTAAGCCAAACTTTTGCACCTCCAGATAAACAACTGAAACTTGAAGAACAACTGAAACTTGAGCAGTCCTCACACTGCTCAAGATATTTTATGGATAAAAAGAAAGCCAGGGCAGAAACCTTCTGAAGAAAGCTGTTGAAAATTGCTGATCCTTGTTAGATGTATCCGAGGATATTAGTCTATCTGGGAAATGCAGTCCCTCAATTGATTACCCTCTTCTAAAAGGCCAAAATTGCCACAATTCATAGTGCTTTTCTTACTCCTCCCCATGAGCCTGGAAACCATAATTTGCTTCTAGCTGTTACTTGTTTATACCACATTGCAAGAGAGCCTTAATGCAGGCTGTCACACTAAAATGGATATTATGAGAAGAAAGGGGAATCACCACATTTGTGTTTCACCAGGGATCTGGGAAATCACAGAAGATTTATGAACAGCCTGATAAACCACAATATGTGAAGACTGCAATTATTTAACTGCTGACTATGCTGCAGTGCACCTTTTGTTACCCATGAAATTTTTTACTTGAGGTAGTGTGTGAAATAGTCATGTGAAAACATGAGTGTATGCAAGCTACCATTCGTCAGAAAAGGGGAAAATTAGTCATATATTTAGCAGTCATTTCCTCTTTTTTTGAGAAATCCAAACACATATTTTCTCTCTGCCTGTGCCTCTGTTTCTCTTATCCTCACTCTACGGAAGGAAAGAAAGTTGGGTCTAAAACGTTACTTGGTTTTGACACCAATCTGATTGGGCAACGAGAGACAAATTTCCGCTGTGTGTTGAGCTCAACCCTATATAAGGTCCTCACCAGGAATTTTCAGTCTGATAGTTTCTTTTTGTGAGATGCTTATGGGTGAAAGACTACAGAAACACAGGTAAGTGAATCTGATTGAAATCTGGGAATGAAAACTTTCCCTAAACCCTCAAATGGCTAATGGAGATTGTTAGTTACTAAACCAAAGGGACCAGAAGGCTCTGAACAGAATAACCAAGTATTTTTGTCAGGATCTGAAGAGAGAGAAACTCACCCGCCACAGGGTATCGATGTGAACCACGGGGCTTGTTAATGCCTCTAGCAGCTGGTTCAGGTGTAGCTGAGAGAGGTTAGAGCTCCATACCAATTCCCTGGAAACCCAGGCAGACCTAAGCGTATGACCCATGGTTATGAAAGAGTGTTATTGAGCAAGAGGTTGGTTTTGTGGTGTTGTACAGATGACAATAATCTGGAAATAGTTTATTGTAGTCAAATGATCAGATGTTAGGTAAGTACAACTACTAGAACAGGAAGAAATTTGGATTAAAACTATGGAAGTATGAGCATGAAGGGATACAAAAAGATGTCCAAAGGTGTATACCTATGAATATGGCTTTGTTATATTGGTAGAAATATTTCTTTTGGTTTTGATTTGAAATAGTAGTACAGTCATTTAGCATTCATCATAGTTTTAAGGTAATGTTAAATGCATGCAATTTCCATTTCTGTATATAAAATGGAAATAGTATAATGTATCATGTGGATATGTGTACTGTATTTCTCATAAATTCCTTACACAGAGCATAAACTAGTGCCTCTATCCAGCATGTTTTATATATTTTTGCCCATGGCACACCAAGGTAAAGCATAATCAATCAAAAGAGTAGCAGGAGCTGTGGCCTTGTGGCAGAGCAGAAGCATTCAGTGATGTACAGACACTGCCATGCCCATGTCAGGCCCATACAGATGACACTTGAATGACTGGCAGAGGACAACTTCGTTTTCCCTTAGTATCCACCCTGTCTGATTTTCAGGACAGGTTGTTCAGAGTTTTCCTTATCTTTTTTTTTAGAACAGATGGTAATAATGTCCATACTGAAAATCTGTGCACCACCAGCAAGATGGGTTTGCATGCCATAGGAGTCAATGTTTTTTGTCCCAACAGAAATATTTGTTGGAGACAAGAAAGCTTGGCTCTGCTTGTAGCAGGAAGTTTTCCTGCAGCCTGATTCACACTAGCTGGCCTACTTTGCCCCTGGGTTCACCCAAGCTACTACACTACAGCTCACTCGAAGCAGCTGACCTGTGCCTCAGTCACATCTTACTGCAAAATAAGCAGAGCTAAATTTTTCCACCCATAGTTCTTGCTCTGAAAAGCTGTGGGGACAGCAGCATCTTGTGGTATGCTATTTTCATCTTCTGGAGAGAAAGGAAAGGGTCAAAAGTGACATGTATGTGCCAAGCCAGATGTTCTGGTTCCACAGTTCAGCCCCCATAAACTAGGGATGGAGACACCTTTCTGCTCACTGAGGATGGACCAAAGCTCCCCAGGTCTGGAGTGAGAAAAATAGCAGTTAATTCTTTAGATAATGTTAAATATTTTGATTATGTAATCTGTCTTGTAATAAACTTCCTTGTAGATTTCAAAACATTTTCCTTCCACCCTCTTCTTCTGATTTCTTGTGGAAAAAAATGTGTGGGCTCTTCTTTATCCTGGTGACGTGCACAGTAGGTGCCTCTGCTTTCAGATTGCAGCAAGTCAAGAACACAGGTAAGTGTACATTTGTCTTTTTCCTTCTGTTTCCCTCATCATTCTTTTAAATGTTCCTCTCTGACAGTAATGCAAAAATATCTCTGATTTGTATAGAAAACTGCCCAGATCACACCGTGTTTTTCAAACACTACTATGAACTGCATGGAGAACCTGTGGTTCTGAAGTGCCCTTCCCCCAGATACAAACATTTGGATTTCTCTGCCTTGACCTCCAATATCACATGGTATAAAAATGGCTCAGACACCATGATATCAGGAAGAGATGAAGATTCAAGAATCTGGGCAAAAGGAAATGCACTCTGGTTTTTACCAGTGATGCTAGAAGACTCAGGAGTATATATTTGCACAAGAAGGTAAGTATTTAAAAGATAATCTAGTTCACTAACAAATGAGTATGTTTAAATGCATTACCTTGATTGTAAACTCCAGTTATATTCAGAGCATTTCTGGACAAGATAATTTTCCTGCAGACCTTATTAGAGAGAATAAATGTGGGAAGTCAGGACCCTTAGAGTGTATTGTGTGTCTCCTATAGTTACCAGTACTGAAATCTAGAAAAATGGTGACACAGGGTCGCCACTTTGGCTACAATCTCATAGGAGAATATTGTATAGAGCATTTTTCCTAGTTACCTCTGAGCCAGTCAGTGCTATGACAAGTGGGGCATGCTGCAGGCAGCGGGTTTGCTCTTGTTGCTCCTCAGATTGCCTTATGAAACATATATACAGCATTGTAGCTCTGCAGTGGCTTTCCTCTTGCCACTTCCATATCCCTGGTCTTCCCTTTTCTTCTGAGTCATGTTTTAAACCAGAATTTGATTGACTTGATATTGTTGGAAGAAATTTCATGAGACTTAGTGTGTATTTACTACTTTACTAGACTGGTACCAGATTGTGGTATTGCACAGTGAGTTGAGACTTCAGCCATGGTTCTTTTCAGCCCTACTGGATATTTTTTTGGGTGTTTTCAATCTGACAGCACACTGCACCATGTCAAAAGAGGTGCCAGGGTCTGGATTTGTTGAGGACCAAGGAAGGCAAAAAATCCCATCACCCTTAGAGCCTGAACTTCTGAAGACGTTCCAGGTTCCTGTCTCCTGCCATCTCCTGCTGCCAGCCAGCCTCTCAGTATACCTCTGGCACCCCAGAGGTGGCTCTGGGGTTTATACTGGAGAACATATCTCTACATTCCTGGAGCTGCTTGTGGACAGCACAGTCTCCTTACTTGCACAGCACACCGTGTGAGGGATGCGAGTCAGCAGTAGAAGAGAGGGACAAGTAGAGAAATCATGCTCAGTGTGTTGGGTTGGCCTTTCCCAAGTCTCAGCAGCAATTTCAGCTGTGGAGCAGAAAAAAGGACACTGATAGTGAAGCCCAAACAGCAAAAGGGCTGTTGCAAATACTGTTCTAGAGCAGAGTAGTTGCCTGAGATGTTCAAGAGTGCTTTTAAATCCCCTTTTTGGGCTATTCTGCCTCACTTTGTCAATATATAACACTATTGCAGTGTTACTGCAGGGATCTAGCAAAATGCTGCGAAATTTGTTTAAAAAAGAGATGCAAGATCTCTGCTGCTGTGTTCTGTGGAGCAAATATTTTGGATTTGGGCATCTGGCCTGTATATGACAGATGGCCACAGTGCCCTGGCAATAGTGTCAGTCTGCCTGCTTGCAGCCCACAGCTGCTCTCCTGGAGGCAGCAGCCCAGCCTCCCTGGCTTCACTGGCCCCTTCCAGGATCATGCACTGCCCTGAGTAATGGCATCTCTGAAGCAGGTAAAGGGTGGAATTTAGGCAAATGTCTCTCCCAGTGTGGTCTTCCTTGGGACTGGAAGTGATTGTCACTTGGGGCCAGAAAGAAAAGTTGAATATTGCGAACCTTTCAAAGCCAGAATGCCTTATTTCCTACAGAAAATTATATTTACTTGCAGAAAGGTCTATGGTTGTGCAATAGTAACTGCAGATGTATTGTAATACATGCTTTAAGCTTTTTATTTAATCATTAGGGTTTTTACAGTCAAAACCTCTTCCAAGGAAACTGGAGAGGGTTCATGACACACCTGCTACTGTTCAGGTTAACATGTTCCCCCTCCTCACACAGTTAAAATCCTGCAGCAGCCTAAAGGTGCACAAGAAACTTGTACTAAAAAGAAAAGAAAAAATTGAAGGTCTGAGGCAGATATGTGCCAGCAACACGTTTTGACTGTGCCAAAAGAACAGTACCAGTTATTTTCCAACATCCAGCCTGGTGTGGTCTCAGTCTTGGCCTCTGTTAAGAAAGGAAATGGAGACAGGAGGAAACCAAGGGCGTCATTTGAGTTCTCTTGGGGGCTCACCTATCCTTGCTCTGTCACCAGGAACTCCTCCTACTGCGCTGAGGTCTCCATCCACCTCACAGTTGTGGAGAAAACAGCTGCTTGGGAGATTGCCTATCCCCAGGTCCTCTTCACTTTCACCGCTGGAAAGATTGTTTGTCCTGACCTGTGGGATTTTACACCAAATAGGAGAAGCCTGGAGCTCAAGTGGTACAAGGTAGAACATTTACTTCCTCTTTGTGCATAGCCTCATCCCAGCTTGGCACATAAATATTCACTTTTACATTCTTCTGAATATCCTGTTGCTTAAGTCACTAGCATAGTGTAATATACTGGGAATTTTGGGGCAGATGTATACATTTTAAGAAAAGTTTTCTGGGGCACACTTAGCACAGGGTGAAGTGTTTCACATGTTTCATGCTCTCACAGGCAGTGCAACTGTTTATAAGGCTAGGTTATTTACCCAACTCCAGGGTTTGCCACCTGATATCAGGCCCTTCTCCTTGGCACTGTGTCTCTTTTCATGGCCCCTCTAGTGAACCTCATAAAGTAGGACCTTCCAGGGATACTGCCTCCATGTTCAGATGGGATAGCTTTCATTAATCAGCTGGAATACACCATTTGGAAATACTGGATGAATGACATAATGCTTGGAGTGTTCTCCTGCCTAACTGCCCAGTTTGCTGCTTTTCAAGTAGGCAAGCCTGGTTTTGCCTCTATGATCAAATACAACATCCTTGGCTATTCAATTTCACACTGGAGAGCAGGAGATTCTTCTTGCATTTCCACAATACCTCAGTTTAGCTTTTATTTACACTCCCACTGTGATCACATGCTCTGCCCTGTGCAGCTGTAGCCTTACCATAGGATGCAATACACAGGCTGGCTTGCAGTGCCTAGGTTATGATCCGTACTATACCAGCAAAATGTTGCTGCTCAGGACTTCAGAAGTGGGAACATAACCCACTTTATCTAAGTGAGAGGCTGCCCCCCTCAATATGGTTCTTGTTACAAATGTAAGAAGGAGCTACCCTGCTTTCATGAGGGAGAACATAATTTCTCCTAGCAGGTCTCCAGACCGTATATAAACAGAGCTTTAGGGATACAGAGCAGGAATTTCTAATACAGGGCAAGTAACAGTTATGTATTTGTCTTCAAAGAACGCCTTAGAATATTACTCTTCTGTGGTCATGTATGGAAAGTATGGATATATACACATGGATATGCACACAACATTGCACATGTGAAAACCTCCATGGGTACTAAAATCTTGTGTGATTGCTCTCAAGATGACTCAAGGAAGAGCCTATTATATATTTTTCATCTTAAAATGTGCACTAAGGAAGAACTATGCACACATATTATAGATAGATTAAATTAGCAATTCTTCACACTTCACACATATAGTGCCTCAGGCATTTTAGAGATGGATACACATTAAAAGAACTTGTGCTTTGGTGGGAAAGCAGAACTGCTCAGATTTCTCAGTGATAAGTCAACTTCTAATAACAGAGAGACAGAGATAATTTGTCTCTCTCAATAGATAATTAGGGTGTAGCTATCTGAGTCATAATACCAGTTACTGTGCTTTCTCCAGGATGCTCAGCCTTTGGAAGAGGACAATGAAAGATTCATCATTCTGAATGGTTCAGCGTCTCTGATCATGACATCTGTGCTACCAACAGATGCAGGGTATTACACCTGCAAGATGTCATTTCCATTTGAAGGTGTAGAGTATGAAATCACCAGGACAATCCAACTGGAGACTGTTGGTAAGTATAGTATCAGATGTTCAGACGGATGGATTTCCTCTCCTACAGGGAAAGGCTGAGAGAATTGGGTTTATTCAGCCTGGAAAAGAGAAGGCTTTGGTGTGACTGAATTGTGGCCTACCAGTACCTAAAGGGGACTTGCAAGAAAAATGGAGATAAGCTTCTTATGAGAGCATGAAATGACAGGACAAGGACAAATGGCTCCAAACTGAAAGGGCAGGTTGAGATTAGCTATTAGGAGGAAGTTTTTATTGTGAGGGTAGTGGGGCACTGGCACAGGTTGCCCAGAGAAATTATGGATGCCCCCAGCCCTGCTCCCTGGAAGTGTTCAAGGCCAGGTTGGATGGGGATTTGAGCAGCCTGGTCTTGTGGAAAGTGTCCATGCCCATGGCAGGAGGGTTGGAACGAGTGGTCCTAAGAAAACTTTTAGGAAAGGTTTTAGGGACATTCAAGGTTCCTTCCAACCTAAAAGATTCTGTGATTCTATGATTCAGTGATGGACATATTAAACCATTACAGCATATAGGAAAACCTCTTCTTTGCCAATGAAACACTTGAGAGGAGCTCATGCTCAGCCTTTCAGCCGTGCCAAGGGAGTGCTTGTCCTGGCCCTGAAGGGGCTCCCACAGCACTCCTGGCAGGGTGGGGATCTCTCCTGCAAGTGCCCCTTTTTTTTAAACGGAGTAATTGATGTCTTGGGGGCAGGAGGGGCCGTGTCACTGCAGAAGCCTTCGGGGGAGCTCGGATACCAGCCATTTGGCGGCGTCCCAGGGCGGGGACAGGCCGCTGTGCCGCAGCGAGGGGGCAGGCCGCTGTGTCTCAGAGCGGGGACAGGCCGTGTGTCACATACGAGGACAGGCCGCTGTGTCTCAGAGCGGGGACAGGCCGTGTGTCACATACGAGGACAGGCCGCTGTGTCTCAGAGCGGGGACAGGCCGTGTGTCGCATACGAGGACAGGCCGCTCTGCCACGGCGGTGGGGCCCGGGGCGCTGCTGCGCAGAGCGGCCGGCAGGGGGCGCCCGTGCCGCGCAGGCCTCCCGCCGTCCCTGAGGCTCGGGGGGACCCTGTGGCTCTGGCTCGGAGCGGCAATATCGCCGCTTGCCAGCGGCTTTCGCAATCAAATCCTTTCCTGGGAGATGACAGATGTTGGGTGAAGTGGCATGTTTCTGGTTCTGGGGCCATGCCCGCATTTTCTACTGTCTTAGCACTGACTCTGTTCTCTTTTTCTGCCAAGAACAAGAGAAAAGAATTACCCCGATAATTGTGTATCCAGCCCAAAAGACAACATCAGCTGCTCTTGGTAAGGCCCAGCATCATATTTGGAAACCTTTAGTCAGAGAAAAACTAGAGCAGATCCTCTTATGGTGTAATTTGTTGGCATAAATTGCTGTAGGTTTTGGATTTCAATTATATTAGTTGAGGGTTAGTTCTAGAGTATTCTTTGCTTTTTAACATCTACAACCAGATGCTGTCTTCTGGGTATATAGCTATACTTCTGTATAATATAGATACGCATCAGTCTGAAATCTCTTTTTCTCTGAGTTGCAGTAATTATAGCAATTAAAAATTTCAGAACTTCTGCAAAATCACTTTATCCCAGCTGAGGTCCAACCCTCAGCTGAATGTCCTCACTCAGAGCATCTGTGAGGGAAGCTGGGCTGCTGGTTCATGCAGCTGCTCCAGAGGGGTAAATCACACAGTGCCCTTTGGGCTGCACTGTGTCAGAAAGGGCAAGGCCACAGGGACACAGCCTTGCCTCTGGGGAATGTGTTTAGTGCCAGAGTTGGTAAGCGTTGCAATAGGAAAATTATTTAGTTAGCAGCAGGAAGGACTGCCACACTGAAGGGTCTTGCTGCCAAGGAGCAGGGGATCAAAAGCAATCTGGAGATCAACTTGAGTTTTGAAAGTAGTGGTTCTTGACTTGTGTGGGATCTCCCCTGGAGTTGTTGGCTTTCACTGAAAGAAAGAGTAGTTCTTCATATGTGCCTAAATTGTTTTTCAATCATTTTTCTTTTTTTGACAGGCTCCAAGATGACTCTCCCATGCAAAGTGTTTGTTGGGCTGAGCAGCCATTTCCAAACTGATGTGGAATGGCTGGCAAATGACAGCAGCGTTGACGTGGTTTATAAACAAAGCAGAGTTACAGAGGGGGAACGACAGTAAGTCTGGCTGAAAGTTCTTCCTTGTGCTTATTGTGCTAACCTGCAGTGCTACAGGGGCTCTCAGTACTGCTGAATGCCAGGTAATGAAATGGGAAATGGACAGATCTGAAGTGAAGGTGAGAGCTGAGGAAAAAAAAGGGCAGACAAGCAAAAAAACCCCAAGCCCAACCCAGTCAGTGAAATAAATGCTTTATCTCTGTTTTTTGTGACATGGTATTTTGCAAATAAGGCAACTTTGAGACAAACTTTAAGCACATTTTCATGAGCAACTGAGCTGTTGTGAGGGCTGACTGCAGTGGAAAGCAAGGAGACTTGATCCTTCCCAGGGCTTCTCTTACCTCTCTCCTTACTCCATGCCAGCAAAGTGGCAGCATTCTCTCCCTCACATTCATGAGCTTCTCAGAATACACTAAGACAACAGAAAATTACCTAGTGGTAATTACCTAGTGGTAATTTTCTGTGGTTTTTGTTTTTTTTTTTTTCCTAAATAGCACTGTTTCCCCCCTAATCTTATTCTTTTCCACATTAGTGAGTTAAACTGACTCACACAGAACCCGCTCAGTGCTAGAACAGATGCTAGGGTGGCACTGAAGGGAATACTGGTGGGAGGGAGAAGCAGGATGTTCCACATCCTCTTGCCCTGATTCATTGTGTCTCCTAGTCTTGAGGAGCTGTCTTTCAGCTGCCTCATAGCTACATACCTCAAGACTTTTACCGCTAGGAAAGGGAAGGATACCTGCTTTCTGTACCTGTGATGTGTTACCTGAGTAACTCACTACATCCAGGCACACCTCTAGTGGTTTTGTAAATGTGAGCTGAACTTTCTGACTGAAGTCTCTTCACTGAGGACCAAATCAGCTTGTTTTGTTTATTGTTTCATGTAGCTCAGAGTGTCCAAAAAGATCATTATCCTTGCCTGGTGGCTCTGCCTGTACTGGTGGACAGAGCCCAGAAGGTTCCTTGGGTCTGGGATGCCATTGCCTCTGCTGTTACTTGCTAAACTGGTCACATACCAGCTAGCACCCTCCCAAAGGGTTTCTGGTTATTGATTATGGTTTAGCATGGGCTAGAGGCCTTTTCCAACAGAGTTTGGGGATGTGGCATCTATATCTGGAGGGACAAGCATGTTTAACTGTTATGGATGTGAGATGGTTTTGGCAGTTTGTGGCCACTAGTGCCAGATAACAGCCTGGCCATGCTACAGCCAGAGGTAACATAGGAACTCAGTTGTATGCCCAAACCTTTAGGGGTTTTCCCATTCCCCACGGCATGACTGGGGAAATTAATTTATAATCTTGTTTATAAGGATAAGTGAAAATGCATTGAACCTGTGGCCAGGAACCATAAAAATGTGCTGCAGCTATAGTCTCTGCAGGCTTTAGAATAGAGCAGAACTTTCTTACTTGGACTTTAAAAATTATTTTTGTTATGCTTGCCACTATCATTATTGCTGTTGTATATTATTATGCAATTGCACAAGGACACTGACAGTGACAGATGAGGTTCCTGCAGGACCCACAGTGTGTGAGACACCCCAGTTCTGCTGGAAACCCTCATTATGGAAGCATGACAAAATTGCTCAAATGCCCCTGGGAAAACAAATTCCCTGCAGAAATCTCTATCAAAGAGCTCCTGGGAGGAGCACCCAGGGAATTCCATTGCTGCTGTGCATTGCAGGCTTACAATGGACAACTGCTCTAGTAATGGCTAAAAGGTATCAAGGGACAATGTTTGACTCCAGCTAAAAAACCACTTTCAAATAGTGGGACTCTAAAACAATCATGTTGAAATTAGCTGGAAACTTTTTGGACAGTTTCTTGTATTGAGCTATTGGCTTTGAGCACATGATAGACAGGAATGGTGGTTCAGTTTTCTCAGAGAACATTTACAGGGTTGTGTTCTCCATATATCCTCTGCTGATTGTAAGAATTAACCTTAGGTGGTCAAAGAGAAGGAACTAGGTCCTTACCCAGTGCTAATGTATCAAAGATACACAGAATTCCGCTTGCCTTTTCCCCCTCCCCTTTCTTTATTTTTGCAAGACAAATCCCGGTATTTTTTTCCCTTTAGACTCCAAAAGCTGCAAGATAGGTACTGCCCACTGGGACTCAAGTAGCACAACTGGGCTGAAGGCAACAGGCGTCCTTGAATGCTGAGAGGCTGGTTCAGAAATGAAGCAATATCCAATGCATTTTCTTGCAATGTGCTGTTAGAATGAACATATCAAATAGAGAAAAACCATCTTATTAAAATAATTAGCACTTAATCTTTATTATTCTTCCAGAGAAATTGTAGAAAATGGTGAAAACTTCATTGAAGTACCACTGATTTTTGATTCTGTTGAAGAAGTGGACTTTTACACAGACTTTACCTGTCTGGCCCAGAACAGATATGGATTCCAAGAACTGCCAACAAGGGTCAAGCAGGAAGGTAGTTATTTTTACTGCTTATTTTTGATAATTTTTATTATTATTCTAATGCTAAATTAGCATCTGATCTGTTTTTACTATAAGAGCTAGTGTTAATAAGAGCTAGTGGGATAAGTTCCTGCCTGTGGAAAATCTGGTTGCCTCTTTCACCTGTAGTCTTTGATACAGCCCGTTCACAAAATGCACCTTCTGTAGGTCATTTACTGACATTTTATGCAGGGATAAGGATCTGTCTGTGCTGGTATATCTCTTTATTGAATACGACTTTGGTTTAGGTACACTTTGTGAAATAAGTGCTCCAGTGAGACTAATGGCAAACTCTCTTTGCAGTAGAGCCAAATCTCCTCCAGTGTCTCAACAAGTAGCGAAGAAAAAAAGACAACAACAGAATGAATTATTAGAGTGTTACTTTTCCTCATTCACAGACTGCTGCCAAAACAACAAGAAGTGTAAATTATGATGGGTGTTGTTACTTTGGCTCCTAGTGATGGGAAGAGAAGACCTAAACTCAGTGCAATTAATGTTGCAGTGTGGTGAACCGTTGGCCAAGAGCCAGCTGTATAAACAATGTGAAGCAATGCTAATTGTTTCTTTGCATGATGTTGGTGAATCACCAAAGCTTGCTCACACTGTCTTAGAAAGGCACATGAACTCTTTCAGACTTCATTATCAGTTATGACTCACTCCAGCACCCTATGATGAGGGATTTGTACTCATTTTGCTGGATCATGTGCTGCCCTTGTCTTCCATGAGCTGCACCAGGAGACAATATGCATTGGAATAATCCAGAATGGTCTGGACAGACACTTGCCTTGGAAATTAACCAGATTTAGGAAGAAGTTCTGAGTCTTGGGTCGATTGTTCCTAATTTATAAGCTGCTCTGTAGGAAAAAATTATTCACGCAACTTGAGGGTGGACTAATTGTTAAGTATTCATGCTCCACAAGGTGCTTGGATTTCCTGCTTGGAATGTCTCTGCTTTAAATAAACCAAATAGAAAGCACACAGCTGCTCCTGATCAGGGGTTCCGAAAATGGGGTGTATGCAAAAGATTGAACTTGAAATTCTCACTCTCTGTTGTTTTCCAATCCTTCCTCCTATCTTCATGAACACATTTCCCAGAGTGCTCAATCAATAGATCTCTTCCTTTCAGAGGTGATAAACCCTGCTGGAAGGTTAACTTGCAGACATCCTTTTTACTGTCATTTCTCATCTTCCAACTTGAGCTTAGAGAACTATGTTCCTGGGAGTTCATTGGTTTTTTTTTGGGTTTTCTAATATTTAATTTGTTTACTTTTCCAGCTGTTGGTCTGTCGTGGTACATTGCAATGATTCCTGTTGCTGTGGCCTGTTTGATCGTGGGAGGGATATGCATGCACAAGTGCTGGAAGAATAGAGCTGATAAAGGATATACAATACCAAAGGTTTAAAATCCACTTGGGTTCTCCAACTACCAACAGAACAAAAAAAATCACCCTGGCTATCTTTACATCAGACACAGCAAGCATTTCAGACCTGATATACTGCATTCCTGACAGACCAATAATAACAGCTCTTTCCCACTTTTCCCAGTCTTCTGTGATCTGATGAAGTTAAGAATATAAGTTTGCATTTTTATGCTGCTTAGATGCAGGAAATTTGGTTCTATTTGTAACTAGGGTGCAATCTCTAGAATTTTGGAACACAAAATCGTGTTGTGGATGTGGGAAGGGTAGGAAGAGGGAGGTGCTCTCACCCTTTGTAATTCCAACAGATGTACTGCTTTTTGGTGTTTTTTTTAAAGGAAAAGAAACCCCTAAAATCTAAAAAGGGAAGGTAAGGAAGCTTGCTACAGAAGGACTATTTGACACCAGAGGAAAAAAGCAATTTTTCTGTGCAACCAGACTAAATTTATTTCACTTGAGTCTAAAAAGAGACATTTGTTTTCCCTTTTCAGAGCCAAATGCAGTTGTCATGGCAACTGTATATCTATGAACTTCTCCACAGAAAAACTAAATTTGTTCACCATTTGGATTACACATTGCTTAAATAGACTGTCAGAATATCCCTCCCCCAGAGATAACTCCATCTGTATAAAAGATAACTGTACACAGAAGAATTCAGTTCTGTTTTATCTACCAATATGTTGTAGCTAGAGATTCATAAGCGGCTGTAAAATGTTGTCATCTTCGCCAAGGAAAGAATTGGAGGGACGTTTAAATGTTTTGAGAGTGATTTGGCTAATAAAAAGTTTTATTCCTGGAAGACTGGACAGATGCCAGTAATAATGAACAGTCTCACACTTTTGTTCCTCCAGCCCTTTTGTGACCAGTCTGGTGTAGCTTCAGATCGTGTCCTTTAAATTGCAGTATGCAAATTGGTTACACAGGATGCAAAACACTGCCTGTTACGTTAACCTAGCTGGATTCTAGTCTTGACATAAATCATAAGGGAGCAATAAAGAATCACTGACCATGTTGTACTTTGAGGGCCAGAATGAGTAAAATTATTTGGTTTCTTCCTCTTCAAAGAGATACCACTCATGACAGCTGAGAAATCGTTACATGATATATAATGTGCATTATCTTCATCTATATCGGAGGGAAGAGAACCTGCATTAAGGCGTAGATTAGTACTTTTCCATAACTGCATCAACACCTCTCCCTCTACCAATACTAAAATAATACAAACATCTCTCACAGGCACCAAAGATAAAGCTTTTTGTTCATGTAAATCATCTCAGAGGATTTTCAAACTCTGTAGGAAAAAAAAATCAGGAGAAACTTTGACTCCAAAAACCAAATTTTAATACACTAGAGAAGTTAATGGCTCACATCCATCTGGGACAGACCATGACCTTATTCCTTTCTATCACCACTTCTGGTTGGCTCTGAGTTTGGCCCAATAAATATCTGGAAGGATTTTGAAGAGTAGCATGTGGCTTGAGTTAAGAAATCTTCACTCTATTAGCAAGAACATTCATATGTAATGAGATTCTGACCAAAGCCTCCCTTTAAATACCCTAAATGCTTGTTGTGATGATACAGGCACAGAGATTAGAGTTCTGACGCAGTCTAGGTCAAGGGCATCCAGAGAACACCACAGGACTCACTGCTTCCAAGTGTAGAATATGAAAGATGATAGGGACCACAAGCATTTCATGGGCAGATGGGAAAAAAGTGGATGCAAGTGTGGAGAAGAGTCAGTCTCCTTGGATATCTGTTTTTTGAAGGGAGAAAGCTATAAATGAACAGACCAGTATTGGAGGGAACATTGAAAATGTTTTAGGAGCATCAGGAATGCTCATTATTTTCAAGCAATTTCTAGTCTGTACCTAGAGAATAAATTTTGCCAATAAGTGTAATGTTTAAACATGTGATTTACTCTTCCTTTCCATCTGTATCCTCCAAGAGTAATGTGATCACATATCTGGCTGTAGGTGCGGAGTCGGATTTCACTAAGTACTGGAAAAAAGTTCTGTATACCCAGAACTTTTGGTATACAGAGCACTGATGCCATAAGAAAGTTAAATACCTCAGATCCTTCTTCAAAACCAGGGGAGGAGAGAAAATATGGATATAAGATAAAAATTAGGTATTTCGAGAATTGCTGTTACATACTCAGTGGCATCTTGAATACAAAAGGAAAGTAAAGAAACAAAGGCTTTTCTTTTATGAAGTGATATTTGATTCTCTGACTACTAGTATAATATTCTGAAGACTTTCCTCGTAAGTAGATGTCTTCAGGTGAACTACACAATGTAAATATTTTACAGATAGATTTGAACAAGTGACCTACATAATGTAAATGCTTTACACTGATTTGCATCATTATACACAAGGGCAACATGGTTTATCTAGGTTTTGAAAATGTTATGTGGAAAACTGGTAAACAAATAAACCAAAATGCTGGTGTGTGAGTTGAGTGGGAAGAGAGATGTGAGATATGAGATGTCTCTTTGAGGATGGCAGCTCTTTCCCAAACCTGAGAAGAAGTACAGTATTAGGGAACATCAAGGATTCAGGGCACTGCACAACAAAGTTTCTCTTTGGAAAAATTATGGATGTAATGAGGACAAGGTCACCTCGTTCCTGGGACTGTGTGGGTTTATAGCATTTTCCAGAGAGCAGTCTGTCTGCAACAACTTCAGAGGCACACCTACAGAGAGGAAAAACTGGTGTACCATGGTCTTGGTATGAGTTAGCATCCAGTATAGAGGCTTCTTGTGCAAAAGTTATTTTCAGGAAACACGAATTGAGTTAACAACTATTTTCTAGTTTTCAATGTGTGTGATCTTGGTGTCATTTATCCATCTAAATAGGTGGCATAACTGATGTTTGACCATAGTAGCACCAGACTGAACCTAAATATAATATGAAGAGCACCAAATAATTTCATCTGCTGGTTCCCAAACAAAACCCTTAAATGAATGTGGGAGCCAGTGAAAACAAGGGCTGACCTGCACACAGAGTTGATCTTCACTGATCAAGACAAGAAAGTTACATTTTTAATTCTAGTTGCTAGGGAGGGAAGGCATGCATGCGGGAGGACGAGGATGTCCTTGTTGAAATATGCCAGGAATAGTGGTTTAGGTATGAACAGCTAATTAAGGTTTTTATGATTATTCTGCCTCAAGTCTGTAGAGCAACAGGTCCAGCAGGGCAAAAAGTAAAAAATAGTTCTTATGTTTTGGAACTGAGAACTTCCTATCCATAACCTTGCAGCTGCCAAGTATAGCCTAGGGTGGAGTACCTCTCATACAGCCTTCACAAACCCTAAAGGAATAGAGATAATCCAAGATAGCCACTGATGTTTCCTCTCCACTCAGTGGAGAAAGACTTCTCTCTGGTGCCTAAAATAAATGGGATAGGTTGTATCTCAGAGGTGTCTGTCTTTTCCCACCAGTTTAAGACAAAGTGAGATTAATCTATTCTGCATGGGTTCATGGATAAAGGAATGACTGGTTGTGGATCACTGGATTTCGTGTTATCAGAGAGCTTAGAAAAAGAATCAGTCTAAAGCCCAGAGACACCTTGTCATGTAGTCAAAGCTGCTGGGCTTTCTTGGGGAATGACTTTAATGCTGGCAGCTCTGTGCAGAGCAAGCACAGGCTTGCACTAAATGAAAATACTATAAGAGGTTGGGAGGCAGGCCCAAAGGTACATATTATGGAATCCAACATAAGAGAGAAGCTGAAAATACCTAGCTGCTGCCTTGGAAAAACATTTGTGGCTCACAGATTGTGTGGTCATGAAGTGCCACAGCTATTAGAGGAAGAAGAGAACGAGCTGTCCTGTGTGCATGGCTGAAGTACAAGAGCCCTGCAGGGACCAGGAGGAAGTCTGCTGAGTGACTGCAGGTGAGCTGGGCCTGTCACCCTTTCCACAGCACTCAGCCAGCTCAGCTCCCGTGGCAGACAGTGTCTGCCTGCTCCTTCCTGGCTCTGCTGGCTACAGCAGAAAACTGGAAAAAGCAGTTAGATAGGAAAGGAAATATCATAAACTAGCTTGCTTCCAGTGGACAAACTCATATCATTGTTAAGAAAACCACTTATATACGTATATGTATATATATATATTCTGTTTTAGTGTGCTCGTTGCACTGGAAACCACAGTCTCTATCAGTCTGTACATTACCTAGTATACACAATGTAAAGAGCTTAATAAAGCAACTGAAATATAACTCCAGTTGGTTTTCAAGAAGAGCATAGTATCTTCCTGAAATTCTTCAGCCAGGCACTAATAATAATAATAATAGTAATAATAGTGAGGAAACTTCTGAAAACTCATGCAGAACCAAGCTCACTTGTTAAAGCTTGGGAAATTCATCCATTTCTGAATCTTTAATTGCAAAGTGTAGTTTGGCTCTTAAGTGTAGTTGTGTGTCCCTTCTACCCATTTTAAGTTTTTGCCCCAGTCTAAATTGTCCCAGGACCTGACAATAACTTCAGGTGTAAACAGCAAACTCCTTTGTAACATGTTGAAAAAGTCAGTATCTCAGTCCTGATAAGAACTGAAGGTTCTCTCTCACTGTTTTTACTAGTTTGTCATCTTTTGAGTTGTACCCCAAGAACTTCACTTACATGTACATAAATTTCATGGAAATGCACTTCTTTATTCCTTTGTGGATAATGAGGCATTGCCAGTGCTTCTGTCTCATGAGGCTTAAATGGTGCTGTTCACTTAAAGCTGTAGAGGTCCTGTTCTGCCTTGGTTTTAAAGGTTTTATTTATCCATCTGCTATGCTGTGGGATAAATGAATCATAATGTTTGCTTGCTTTGGCTCTGAAATATCCTTCGTCATAAATGCTGAGGGGGCTAGGCTATGACTGGAAGTAGTTGATACTGTTTGTTTACTTGCAGAAAAGACTCTCAAGTGACTTGTGGCTTTCAAGTTGGAGACACTGCTGAACAAAGTAATTAAAGGGTGTGATTATATGTACCCTCAGTATGTTACTGCCCCTATTTTTGCTTTGACTGGGCCTTACCAAAGCTGATCTTTCAACTGGTTTGAGAACATTCCAGAGGAGAGTGTGGACAAGACACAATGGTTTCTTTGGTCTCACCATCATTACTCTGCTAGCCTGTGAATGCTGGAGACTTGGTCCTGCTTCATATCATTAAATTGTAGAATGATTTAGATTGGGAGGAACCTCAAAGATCATCTAGTTCCAACTGCCCTGCCGTGGGCAGGAACACTTTCCACTAGAAGATTACTCAAAGCCCCATCCTACCTGTCTTTGAACACTTTCAGAGATGGGGCAGCCACAGCTTCTCTGGGCAACCTGTTACAGTGCCCCACAGCCCTCAGAGAGACAAATTTCTTCCTACTATCTAATCTAACCCTACACTCTTTCTGTTTAAAGCCATTCTCCCTTGTCCTGTCACTACATGGTCTCGTAAACAGTCCTCCTCCTGCTTTCTTACAGGTCCCCTTCTTGTGAGTAGACAAGACCTATCAGCTCAGAGAAGAAAGAAATGCCCTTTCTTTGATCACAGTTGATAGGTAGTTTTTCAGATGAATCTAAGCAAGTAAAATGGCAGAAAAAGCATGGTAGAGAAAGAGCTGAGATTCATTTCTTCACCTAGGAGTGGCAGAACTCCATGACTGATTGCTTTTTAATAGGAAAGAACATATAAGATGATGATGATGATGATGATTACTGTCTCATTGATGATGATTATTACTACTGCCATATTGAGTGGTGCCATTTAGAAAATACAGATTGCATAGGAAAACACAGCATGGGTGAGAGAGTGTGGGGGAACGGAGAACTTGTGAGAATAAGCAATATGAGCTTATCTTCTGCCTGGAAAGGCAGTGGCAGGCCATGATAACTGCCCATAAGTTCATCCAAAGGGAGAGTAAAAAAGTTAGGGCATGTAATTATTTCCACTAATGAAGGAGACTGGCATAATAAGACTGGAATAAGAAATGCATAACCAAAATTTAGACACCTCTAGTCACTGCAGCAGTGAGGTCCTGAAAGAGCATCTCAGCAGGAGTAATGGTAGGAAAAAAATTACTTCAAACCTAGAGCTGGGTACAGCTATGAATAGGATTTGATGTGTGTGGCAGCAGGGGGTCTTCCTGCAAGGCTGAATCACGTCCTCTGGCTTTGTGTTCTTTACCTCCATTGGAAAAGGCTGGACCGCTGAAGATAAAAAATGCCATCTAAGAGTTTAATTACTGTGTTATTGTTATTATTTCCTCAGTTAAATCTGCCTTGCTCATACTTATGGACCTCACTAGCTTGTAAGGACTGGAAAATTAAAGAATTAAACACTAAACACAATTGCTGGATATGTCTTTGTAGACATGTCCAATAGTTCTAGTCTTTTAAAATCTGCTAGGAGATGCCAGTTGCCTGTGGAAAATAGCCCTTAATGAGAGTTGGCTTTAATGGTGGAATGATCCAGTCTCTAAACAAAATCATGATGTAAGAGATAATTAAGCTCTTCATATGGCCCAAGTGCCTCTGTTATGCACAGAGGAGGAGAAGGAAGTCCTTAAATGCTACTATGTTGTTTTCCACTTATTCTCTTAAATGTAATTTTCTGTTTGTTTATTTCATTTTACTGTTTAATGTCTGTTTCTGTGGCATTCACTCTTGGCCATGCAGTGGGAACCAAGATGGAGCAATGCCATCCCTGTGAGGATTCCAGGAGCTTCCTGGCTTAGGCCAGCAGATCTCGCAGGCTGCGAGCAAGCAGAAGGAGTGATGTCCCTGCTGTGAATGTCAGGTCACTGGAGGCAGGGAGAAAAGAGTGCAGTACTGATGCATGGCAGTGGCATCCCTGGAAGAGTGCTTTAGAAACCAGCTGTCAAACCATGACTGCTGGAGGCTTGAAAGAGATATTGTATAGTTTATGGGATTACATGTCAGGATTTTGCCTGTTCCTGCACAATGGTTTTTAAATCCTTCAGTATAAAAGCAGAATATTGGTTTACCCAAATGCAATCCCCTGATCTGTCTTAAATCAGTAAGTCAAGTTTTTCATTGTCTACCCAGTATGGGACACAGTGATTGCGCAAAGGGAGTCTGAGACTGTATATGCCAATCACCAACTTTGTCTTTTAGATTTAGTGCTTATGATATTTTGCATTTGCTTTCATTCTGTTTCTTTTTTGTTAAGAAAACGAATTAAATCCTCCTTTTACAATGATTTTTAAAAGGGGATCATGATTTAAATCTTATTATTCTTGAAAACAAATTATTATGATGCAATACTCTGAGGAGGTCTGAGTATGCCACAGCTTGTTTGCACAAGCAGAAGTTGATTTTCACAGAATATCCTTGTTCCTAGAGTTCTCTAGGTTCAGTTTCGGCATTTCCTTTTTCCTATCTCTTTCATTTATTATGTTGGTAGCATATATTTGAGAAAAATAGGTGCAAGAGGGCCAACTGTTCAGTGAGCCCCCTCAGCATGGTGGGGTGGGAGGGAGAGGAAAGAGATGACTCTCGATGCAGCTCACCTGTGAGCAGTAGTCCTTCTGCTTCCTCTCTTCCTCAGGGCACATTGCCTGCCCTCCAGACCCTGTCTCAGTTATACCAGTGGCACATCTCTACCTCTGTGGCACTGTACTCAGTTTCAGGCTGTTTTCTTTGGCCAGCAAAGTCCCAGGTGATGTCCAGCCGAGTGCTTCAGGCCTGGTTGTTCTTCTTCCTGTGTGAGTGTTTAGGTGCAGCTGCTTTGAGTTTAGTTCCTGGCATGTTTTCCTTGGAGCTGGACCAATTCAGATTAGCTCATGAGATGGGAGCCTTTGGCTCCTTGCTATATATCTAACTTAAAACTGGACATACAATTTTTTTTTTTTGACACCAACATAAATATGTCACTAGCCCATGGATGTTCATGGTCTTATGCTGTCATTCAGCTTTTCCATGTGACCTAAATAAAATTCTAATAGATAAGCTCAGAGTTCAAAAAGTATTTTATATTACAATAAAATAATGTGCGCCAAGGCATTTGTAATGGATTAATTTTAAATGCAGATGTTGATAAAAGTTTATTTTCTATCTCCTACATTTCTCATGTCATTAAAACTCTGTAAGAGTGATGACTATGGCTTCATGTAAGACAGCTAAATTTAGATCATGAAAATTAATGCCAGACTTCTAATGACACACAGTAGGTTTGTAAGTAGTGACTAACATGGCTGCAGCTTTTTTCACTTGGTCTGAGCTTGTGCTTTTAGGACAACTAGTTAACATGTGTATATTTTGTTTGAAGAAAGGGGCAGTTTTGAAGTTAGCACAATTAATTTTTGTTGCATGTGATTTGTTTGCTCACCTGTTGACCTCTTGCCTTCAGAAGTTGTTGACTTTGCCTACATTTTTATTCATGGACATAGCAAAATTAGACTAAACCCAACAGAAAAGCTTGGCATGCCATGATATTTTAGCTTGGTATGCCATTAGCCTGAGGGACATATGGATCACTCTGAAATATTATAGACTTTTGTAACTTATTATTAAATAGCTTAACACATTCTTGAAAATAAAATTATAATGAACTTGACCTATTTGTTGCTCTCTTACAAGCTCCAGAGAGCATTTCAGAACATCACAAAAGCTTGGATCTCCTGTATCCACTGCCTGGAACTTGTGGCTCTCCATAGTTTAAAGGCAGGGTCTCAAATGCTGTTTTTCAAATCTATGTTTGCTCTATGGGCTCTGTGCTCCTATACCTCAGACTGAATAAATACACAAGCAGGATGGAAGGAAAGAAACAAGATGTCCAACAGTTCTCCTAATTTTGATGAAACCTAGATGAAATTTATGAAAATTTTTTGTGCTTTCAATTTTTTTGTCAACAGGATGACTCTGATTAGTACTACTGCAGAAGAAGAAAGAAAAACCGCTTAAGAAAGCTTTCTTAAGGTATTCTAAGCTACTGCTTATCTGCAATTTCTTTGAGTTTATCCGGGACATTAACAACCATTAATAACTCAGTAATACATAGAGCTTATCTTGTTTGGCCAGTAAATTCAAAGATTCTTTGCTGTAACATTTGTAATAAATAATTTAATTATCCAGCTGGTTGTCAAAGGATGGACTAATCACCCAAGTATGGTTTAAGTGACTTCTTTCACTCCACAGGAACTTCTTTCACTCCACAGGCAGAGCTAAGGATGAAATCTTATTCTCAAAGGAAATGTTCACATCCTTAAAAAAAAAAATCCTTCTCTTTTACTCCAAACCCTGCTTCATCCCTTATTAGCTTCCAGCTTTTACAGTAAATAAGATAGGAATCCTCCCATGAGCAATCTCCTGTGTGGTACAGGCCTGATTATTTTCCATGGTTGGGGCATCCTGTGCTCTCCAAGGTGGAAAAAACCAATTAAATATCTTGTATGTCAAAGAGATGGAGGATGTGAGTTAGAGAAATAGTACTGCAGTGTATGACATGTTTGTTGTGAGTGGACACAGAAAAATACTGCTATTCAAAACTAGGGATTATGATGTTATTTCTACTTTTGTCTCTTGAGTCCCTACTTCTTCCACCAATCCTGACCCTTCAACCACTTGCCTTGGTCCACTTCTGACTACATTGAGTCTCACCCTCCATCCTGATATTCTTTGCACCTCTCCTTCCTGTCTTTGGGCGCACTGTCTTTTGCAATTCAGCTCTGAGAAGATAGACTGTGAAATTGTGTCATATGTTCCCAGTCAGTAACTCTGTACTGCTTTCCTAGCTCCAGTTGCGAAGGAAAACTTTTCCACAAACATCTGCCAGCTGATGACTGCTTAAACTGGAAATCAGCTCCTTGGTTCCCATAGAGAAGTACTTTTCCTTTCATGTCTGGGAACAAACCTACACTTTTTCTGGAAAGACATAAGCTAATGCTGAAGGTCATTGGGCTCTTGAGCTGTTTTTTTTTTTCAGAAACTATTAAGCACTTTGCATCTTAACTTGCATCCTTCCACACAGTGCATACAGCATGTCTCTGCACATACAAAGTGGAGAGATTGTGCTCTGCTTTGAAATATGTTTTTTCATGCACCTCTCAAGACAGAGATCAGCTGCCTGTCTCCGTTCTAACTTGAACTAGGCCCACTACAGGCTGAAGCACCATAATTTTCTTTAAACATGAGCACTGTCTCCCTTGAGACATGATCTTGCAGCATGTCTGCACATCCTGCACCTTGGTCTATAGATGTAAGACAATGACAATAACTCCACCTCCTAATTTCTAGCATTTCTAACCCTCTAAGTCTAATTCAATATGGCCTGAAAATTTCCTAAGTATCTACAGTTGGATGCTGATACGTGCACAGAAGCACCTGTTACAGAAAGATGTGGTGTTAAATCTGTGCCAATTGTCTGCTGACTTCTACAGAGACACATCTGGCACTGAGGTCAGCCTGAAAATCTGGGCTTTGACATAGGCATAGTACCCTTGGGAAAGGGAAAGACCAGATCTAAGATGTCATTTTAGAGTGAGAAAACCGATGTTTTGTCCCAGAAATGAGGTGCAGTGTGCCAGGCTGCTCCTGCCTGAAACAGCCATGGGAAAGGACAGGGTGTGAGTGTCTGGTCCAGTGACTGGCACGGTTTGCTGCTTTTGATGAATGGCAATTGTAGGAGATAGGTTCATCCCAGCAAGCAGGGAGTGCAGCTCCCCAGCCTTGCTGTCTCCTTTCCCCCAGCCCATTTTTGTCTATTTCCTGGAATGCACTGAGGCAGAGAGGCTCTGCCTGTCTGGAAGTGGGAGGATTTGGGAAGGATGAAGAAGGGTTAGCCCTTCCTTCTTACGTCTCCTTCCTCAGTCCTTCACATGAAGAAATAAACTAGTTGCACCTAGTTCTGTCTGTTAGTGTTTTGTGTTTTATGAATTCAGAGAGCTATTTATTTATAGCCATGGCTGTTGATCCACTTGGATTGTTGATCCAATTCCTTTTGCATTTGAAACTCTTCAGAGAGCACCTTATGCAAATCTGTAGGTCCTTGCTTACCGTAAGAACTTCCTTTGCACTCAGACTGATGGTTTTGGCAGGTCTGATTGCAGCTGCTGGCTCTTCCATATTCCTTTTTATTTCATAGCAAAGCCTCAGATTTCCTTCCAAATGGATAGTAAGCTAATTGCATTCTTTTGGATCAAAGATTTTTCTGGTCTCATGCAACTTGTGGTACAGATTTACTTATGTTATTTTTGATACTAATAACACCATCAGAAAAAAATGGAAGAAATGTGAGAAATACTTTGTGTTAGCTAATTTCCTGCTCACAGGTTGTGTCAGAGAGATAAATATGTTCCACGTGAGAAAAGTCTTTCAACATAAGCATAAGTCCATAGTAGTTAATATCCCCTTTAAAACAACGATTTGATGTTCCATTACTTCAAATAAAATATATTTTCTCTGAATTTATTATAATATATATATATTTATGCGTTATATAAATCCACCACAAATATTCTGAAGTTTCTTATGATCCTTTATGTTATTTCTTTTTTACAATATAGTGTGGGATATTTTATTGCAATCTGGCCAGTTAATATCATAAGCATGCTGATTTATAAGGATGTGGGAGAGGCACATGAGAGGTTTTTGGCTGCATGGTTTGATTGTATATGATTCTTCTGAAGTTCAGAAAAAGATGGTAGACAGACTACTTTGATGCTTTCAGGTAAAAAAATGATATATAATCATTCTCGTGCTCAAGACAGAGTTAAGGATTTGCCAGAACTGGAGACCTGAACTATTCAAATATCTGTTGGGAAAGAGAGGAGGACCTGGGTGATTCAGCAAGTTCTGGGAATGTGTTAGTGGCAACTTCTTAATTGTAGAGGCAAAGGAAGTTAATAGATAAGTGACAGTAATTGTATCTCTTTGAAATTAAATTCAGACAGAAGTCACATAGTAATGTGAATTACAGGCGACTACAAAACAATAGTGTTTCAAATAAAGGAAGGAAGTGTTTAATCAAATTAAAGCAGAGATTTAGGAGGATATCTTTAGAAGGCATTTCAAAGAGTATCTATGAAACAAGAACACAAGTAGAAGACAAAAAGCTGATTAAAAACAAGGTGCATTTGCCAAGAGCATAACATGCTTTTTCAGTTCTGTTTCCTCTTTTGCAGGATAACAGCTTTAAGAGGAGGCAGTAGTTGATTATCTCAGGTTTAGTAAGGGTTTTGAGGAATGCCATAAGTAAGCTCAGAAAACCATTTGCTGGCTGGTGCTCAAACAGCAAATTCTGCTCATGGAGGAGTCAACAATGGATTTCTGTGAAATGAAGGATATTTCAAGGCAATGTTGCAAATTTAGTTCCTGTAAATGGCTTGACTTTACCAAATCCAGTAATTTAGGTTAACAATGTACGTGATGGACTAAGGAATAGATTAATAAATTTATACTTCAAATTGTATTAGAAAAGGATGGAAGGACTGGAAACAAACCACAAAGGTCAAAGTGGGTTTGGTATGTTGGGATGATGGTATGTGACTATAAATCCAAGAAAGAAAATACCAGGAAAAAAATTAGTGTTGATTAGGGAACTGATTAGGCAATAGCAGCTCTGCCAGGCATATGGAAAACAAAATCACCCAGAAATGGAGTTGCAAATAATGCAAAGCAGTTGCAACTAAGACAATTTGCATTGCATATAGTAACAGGGTTCTTGTTCATATAACATGAGAGGTACTTATTCAACTGTATCCTTATTGGGAAGACTTTATCTGGCACTGAAAATTCATTGAGTTTCAAAATCACATTTTGAGAAAGATGCACATAAATTGGAGACAACCCAGAACAGATATCTAGGAAGAAGATTTTTGGAAAATATTATTTATTTGGAACAAATTTAAACAACTGAGTTTTTTTATATAAGAAAAGACTAAGGGAATATTGCTTAAATGATAGCAGACTTCCAAAATGGCAAGAAGGTAGCAAACAGTAATTTTCTATGTTAACTGGACTAAGACAAGGAGTAATCTCTTCAGTTTTGCATAGGAAAATAAATATTTATATTCTGTGTTAGGGTATAGGTGGCCTTTGAGTCTTAGTATGTATTGTATAGGTGGCCTGTGAGGCACAGTAAAATATATGTGTTGTATAAGATTGTACAAGTGGCCTTGCCCCGATAAGTCCCGGTTGTTCTAAATGGGCTGCAGCTGTGATGTCCTTAATTGGGTGGCAGCTGTGGCTAATGAAGATAACTGGGATAAAAGGGGGTGGGTTGGCCACTCAGTGGGAGCCTTGGAGGAGTCCTGACAAAGAAGCAGGAACAGCACCCCTGTGAGAAAACCACCCAGAGGGTGGACTTTAGAACTATGATGACAAAATTAGGGAAACTCTATGGGAAGTTTATCTAGTTCAAGGGCAGAAGTAGACTATGATGGGGGGGGGGGGGGGATTGTGCACTGTTTTGGCTGGGGTGGAGTTGATTTTCTTCATAGTAGCTAGTATGGGGCTGTGCTTTGGATTTGTGAGCACAACAGTGCTGTGAATACAGGGGTGTTTTAGCTATTGCTTATGCAGCATCAAGGTCTTTTCTGCCCCTCATCACACCCCAGGAGGCGGGAGACTGGAGATACATAAGGAGATGAGAGCCAGGACAGCTGATCCCAACTGTCCAGAGAGATATCCCATACCACATGGCATCATACTCAACATATAAAAGCTTGTGAAAAAAGAAGGAAGTGGTGGACATGTGTGGGATGATGGCATTTGTCTTCCCAAGTCACCACTACCTGTGAAGTGGCCTGGTTTTCCTGCAGATTACTGGGCACCTCTCTGCCAGTGGAGGTGGGGAATGAATTTCTTGTTCTGCTTTGTAGCATGCTTTACCTGTTTAACTGTCTTTATCTCAGCCCACAGGTTTTTTCACTTTGACTCTTCCAATTTTCTTCTGCATCTCAATAGGCCTGGGGAAGTAAGTGAGTGGCTGTGTGGGGCTGAGTTGCCCGGTGGTGTGACAAGGGCACTAAGAATTCTTTATGAGTATGTTAAATATCCATCTGAATATTATGATCTACCAGCTGTACTTCATGACAAAAGCACAGATTAGATGCCCTGGTTACATCCTTCCAAGCTACATCCCAGCTTTTACCTTCAGGGTTCTGTGCAAGGGTTTATGGAGTCACTGCCCCTTCATGCAAGCAGAAATGTACACATGCATCAGTTTAATCTATCGGGCTTCTCTCTGTAGTTCAAACAGCTTTATCAGAGTCTTATGGACTACTTCAGAGTCAACCTTTTCTTTGTGTGCCCTGAAGCAAAGAAAGATTTGTTTGTTTTTTTCCCCTCAGTAATCCATCAGACCTTTTCCTGGAGCAGGCTGGAAACATTCCTTAATCAGCAAAATTTAAGTGAGCAGAAACCAGACTCAATCTGCAAGTGAGAGCTGAGTCCCTTCCAGTAGACCAAAATTTCCCTTTGCTTCTCTTGAGGAAGAGATGCAGTTTAACCTCTTGACAGAAATACTAGGTCTGCATTTTATTCTCTGAGGCTGAGCTTCATTGTTGAGTGTTTGACTCAGTATGCCATAAAATCCAGGAGGTTTTCTCTGGAAGCCTCAAGTGACTTTCATGAATAGGAGGATGCAAAATTCACCTTAACACCTCTTCCTCATGCTGCCTTTCTAAATCTGTGGACACAAATATGCATTTTGCATAAACATACATTTCAATTTGAGCTCAGATCCACAGATCAAATAACAATATAGCTCTATAACAAACGTTGTGATTTTGCATTTTCAAAATACCCTAATGACTTTTATTCAGCATTTTCTTTCTTTCTAAGCTTCTGACCTATGTTATTTGTTTTAACCAGGGAAACGCTGCAGTTTCTTTACTTCACTGTTTGATTTCTGGGTGATTTACAAGCAGCTATTTTGGCTGCAGGAATTTGGACGTCAGCAGCTGATTAACAAACAGGTCTGGTTATTCACATTGACACCCATATTGATCATGCAGCCTGTGAAAGTTGCTCAAGGCTTTTCTGTTGAATTAGGGTTCTGATTGTCCTCTGGTAGTTTTGTAACCAGTCTCAAATAATCACATTTGCATTTTCAGTAGCAGGTACTGTAAAACACTGATACAACTTGGAAGAAATTAAAAAGGAAATAAAAATGTCTTCCAAAAAGTAGATCTGAAATTTATAGTTCAAAATGACAAGGTCATAGCCCCTGTGCAGCTTTCTAATGGTTATTCACCATAAAAATATAATTGCCAGTCAGATTGTTGCCGAATAAAATTAATTGTAAAGCAAATTCCTTTAACAAAATTATTCTCCTCACTCTCTTTTCTTCCACACTTGGTTGGTTTATGGGATTTTAACATGCCAAAGTTGAAGATCAGGTGGAATCAACTCAGGTTATATTCTAAGGATAAAATCAATTATGATAAGGAAGATCTTTTCCTTGCCTTGCCTGCACACTTCCAAGAGGGTTAAATGATGGAGGTTGGCCTGTGGTTTTAAAGCTGCAGATGGTACAAACCATGAGCTCCTGCCTGCATGTGGCAATTGGCTCATGGGATTGGGAGGCTGCAAGAAGCCTCTGCAAGGAAGTGGACCCTCCACAAAGAGCAAAGCCCGCTCCCATTCCACACACATTTTACCTGGACATCCTTGCTGAGCATACCATAACTGTGCCAGCTTGCTACGTGGCTTGGCACCCAGCCAAAGTTGGCAGCCATCCAGGTGTTACTCTGGGCTGAAATTCCTATAAGGATTAGTCAAAGGCTGGGTGAAATTTGCAGTTGTTGGCAAGTGTGTTGTGATGATGTCCTCAGCAGAAGCCATGGAAAAAACAAGGTCTGAGAGCACAGAGCAGCTTTTAATTCAGCAATGCAGATAGCAGTGAACTGTGCTGGGGAAGATCCTGCAGCTTTCAAGTTTTCTCTTTGAAAAATAGAACTGTGACATAAGATATCACTCAGAGAGATTGTTCAGTAATAATTTGGCTAAAAACTAAGTGTTAGGTCTGAGATTATTTGGCTCTTTCTTCATTTTGTACAGCTTGGCTGTATTCCTAATTACATACAGTTGTCCTTTCAGTTCATGCCTAGTCTGCCAGTTGCTGGTGACCAAAATGTGCCTATCATTCAAGCTCATATCCTTTCCCAGCACATCTCAGAAGTGGGATGCTGCTTTGAAGAAGCTGCATGATTTTTGAAGGTGCTGAGACACCTTTAAAATGAGACAGGGACATACCACCCTGACAGCTTTGGTAGTACTATCTAATTAAGTACTTGTGAGAGCAAACTGTGCTAGATGTGGTCAGGCAGGCAGAACAAAACCAGCCCTGTGGAAAACCAAAAGAGAATTTAGTGTCCATATGCTTTGTTCTATGATTTAGGTTAAGATAATCCTGGAAGGAGCAAGGAGTTGACTCAGTGATCCTTGTGGCTTCCTGCCAACTTGAGACAGTCTATGATTCTGAAAGTTTAGATTCAAAGCTGTGATCCTGGAAAGAGGCAATGCCCAGAGAAAAGGCAGACAGATTGGCAGCAGCATGATCAGAGTATAGGTACTCATGTTTGTTTGATTAACCCTTAGCATTTTTTTTCTTAGTACTGTCCTAGCTTCATTGCTGCTCCTCTTCAGGTTAAGGGCTCAGTGGGTTTATGAGCTCAGTGGATAACTTGAACCCAAAAGTGAAATGTTATAAAAGTTAGGTCAGGAAAAACATTCAGTGTAAGGAGTGAGAGCTGCAGCTTCCTGAAAATTAGTGGAAACATTTTTAGCAGAAACCGTGTGCACATTTCCAGCTGAGACTGAGATTCCCAAGGGCAGTTGTGGATTGCTATTGTGGGCTGCAGTTTGCACAAAATACAATACATCAGTAATTGCAGTCAAGCAGTCTAGTCTGGTAGTTACTCATAATTTCTGCTATGTTAGTATATTAGTATACCAAGCAGAATCAGGGCTGTCTTCTGTATTACATACTCTGTACTTCAGAATGTGAAGCAAAAGAGAAACTGATTTGCCTTTATACAGATATGCTTCTATCTGTGTCTCTTCAAACTCATTTAAAACTCCATTTTTTTCTCCAATTTTCCATTAACATCACCCTGTAAGTAACCAATCCTCTCCAATAAGTTTAGTCAAAAGCAGATCAGATCTGTAAGCAGAGGAAGCTGCATGAAAGACATGCATGCTTCACTGGGATACATAGCACTTTCCTGCGCAAAGAGAAGATGTGCAATGACACTGGCTTTCAAAAGTGAAGTAAAAAAGCAAGTAACACTTTGGGGGATGGGGGGGGAGATTTTCCTTAAGAGCATTTGGTTGTGACATGTGACAGCTCTTCCTTTAAATGACTGTTTAAGAGAGATAAGGGAACCTTGCAGATGCCTTTTCCAGTTAATCCATTTGCCCAAAACTCTTGCACAAAGGGCTCAGAACAAACAGGACTCATGCTGGAAACAGCATGCTGATGCAGTTCTTGCATAGTAGGGGTTTAAAGGTTTGTTCCAATAATTAGCACACATAGTTGGCTACCAGAGAGCACAGCTTCCTCCCAGTCACTGGCATGACACAGGAGTAGATGCTGCAATGAACCTGAATGGAGTATGTGGTTTAAAGGGGTGAGTGATGCTTGAGGCATATGGTAGGGTACAACCCTCTTCTCACTCAGATTAAGGGCAGGGCTTCCATAAACATCAAAGCTCCTTTTCTGCATGCACTGTGAGAATTGCCCTGTTGGCACATTTTGAGTATGAGTGAGATATGTGACAATATGATTGCAGAAAAGCAAGATTTCACTCGACTTGTACTCCTGTAAACGTAGGCTTAGAAGCTTCCCACTTTTCCTTACCAATCCTTGAAATATTTAACTGTTAAGTTCCCACTACATGAATACTGAAGCTAAGCAAGAGAATAAAAGCTTTTTTCCTTGAAGAGATGTGATTACTGCTCCTGGTAGGCTTTACTTGCCATAACATGGATTTATGTACTGCCACCCAGAGCTTTGGTTTTGTTGTGGCTCATTTAATGTCCCAGTAATCCAAATAACATTGGAAGAAATGGTTTTATATTTTGTATGTCACTGTCAAATGAAATAAATTATAAAAACACAGAGGGGGTTTTTTGGTTTTAACATGCTCTGCAAAAGACAGAAGCAGCTGGTCTCAGTGCTTAAGCAGTTAGGATACTTTTTGGCTGTGTAATGTAATGAGTAAATTGGTATGGTTGGGCTCAAATTAAAGTTGTTCTGACTGAAAGTGTTTTAAAAATAAAAAAGAAACAGAAATTTACTTAATCAGACAACCTCATAAAACAAGATAGAAAGTTTTCCTTCACTGAGAACAGAGTTTTCTTGATTAAAACTTTAGTTACTGGAAAATACTGATTTATTAAAACCTAAACTTATCCTAAAAATTAATTAATTTTGGCCAAAGTAATTTCTGTGAGGAATCTTTTTTTTTCTGGGAATTGAGAGAGTCAGGCTCAATTCTTTGCCCCAAAGTGAGTGAAGCGCGAGATTGAATCTTTCTCACCCTTGCATTTTTGGCTTTTCTTCAAGTACTAGGATGTTATTTAGGTTTCTGGTGAAAAACTTAGAAAGAATTGTTCTTCAAACCAATATGCTAAGAAAAAAAATATCCATTGCTTTGTTCTCTTCACCAAAAGGATTTTTTTTGTTTCCTCATAAATCCTTTAGATTTTGGAGTGAGATTCCACAGGCTTTTGGAACTAATTTACATAATACTCAGGTAGTTACGCTTCCCATTCATATCCAAATTCAAGATACTGTTGGAGCGTGTGGCTTGCCGCAGGTCTTTTTGGATTTCCTCTCAATCTGTACTGATAAGACAAGAAGGAAGAACAATATTTTCACAACCCACTTGGCCTCCTCATTCATGAACTGCAATATTTTGATCATCACTGGCACACACCAGGAACAGCTTCAGAGTGGCACTGTGAGAAACTGGAGCTTTTGCGACATCAAACCCAGCTCGTTTATATGAGTCAGGTGCAGGACAAATGCAATTCACATGAGACAGCACCAATTCTTCTCGTTCGGAGAGAAGGGAGCAGCATCTGCCTGCTTACTCACTCTGAGGGATATTTTAGTCTGCAATTTTATTTGAGTGCTATTAAGTAAAAAGTGATGGTATTTCATACTGCCTCATGCAGATTCAGGTCACTGATGCTGCTGACCTATGAGGAGAGATCTCAAAGGGATCTGACCTCTGTGCTGGTACTTGAGGTTTGTTTTTCTCAAAAAGGCAAGGTGACAGACTTTGCATGTATTCCAGAATTACTTAGGCAACTCAAATACATTAAAACATATTGTAAAGGCTGTGAAAGGATCTTATTAAATCTTGCAGAACCATCTGATAAAATGAGAGGTTTAAATTTAGTGTAGAAAAATAGAAATCCTGTGAAAAACCAGTATTAGCTGTACTGGAAAGACAGTGATCACTGTCCAAACAGCTGGATATTCATTAGTTATGTTCTCCCATGGACGTCGCTGGGACTAGTTCTCTGAAAGCAACAGCTCAGAGATGAGCAGCAGTCTGTCAGATGAGCTCTCTGGTGTTGTTAGGAAAGGAATGGAGAATGGCACTAAAAGGATCCAGACTCAGTGTAGGTTTAGGTACACAGAACAAGTGGCTGCACCAAAGCAAGCACACCAGTGCCTTGGAAAGAGCACAGAATCCTAGTCCTCCAACCACTAACAAAATACAGCACAGAGGAGAGTCACAGATGATTGGTGGTGTGGGATGGCTTTGCTAGAAGGCTCTTCATCTTGGAAACACAAAGAGGATCCTCTGAGTCACAAATGGTGATGGAGAAAGTGAGCAAGAGAAGAGGTGTTCATGCTTTCTCACATAATCAGAGTGAAGGCTGCTCAGCTATTACCGAGGGGCAGAGGAAGAAAAAGCAGCAGTGTTCCTTTTTAATCATAGTGTGTGTCTAGCGTTGAATGATTAATGTGCAAGTCATTTCCATGGGATGTGAGGGCAAGAAAGATAAGAAGTTTAAATAGAGACTAGAGAGAGCTATGAAGGGAAAGTTAATATGTAGCTACTGAACAGGGACGTGACCTTTTGCTGACGGGATGCCTGAAATTTTATTACTGGAAAACACGAGAGTATAGCAAACACAGACAAAACCCTCATTAGCTTTGTTCAATTGCTGTTTTTACAAGTACCTGCAGCTGGCCATAGTGTGAGACAAGAGGTTGTATGGGCTCCAAATTTGGATGTTTCAAGGGTTGTATGGGCTCCAAATTTGGCCTTATATGTCTGTTCTTCTATCCCATTGCCTCTAACAAGTGGCAAATTTGAAATGCTTTTATTTTGCGAGCCCATAAGTTACTATGTTGACCAAATGTAGGGACTGTATTTTTTTTTCCAGTGGCTTCTGGAAAATAAAATTATTTTTAATATAAACTGATACAGCATCAGGATGAGATCAGAAAATGCTCTATTTTTACATATGAACAATAAGAAAAGTGGGAAGGCAGTACAGTGGAGGTGAATATGAAAAGGTTCAAATGGACATGAATTATTAATGACATAAGTCTGCCTAAACCAGGCTCTAACTGAGTTATTTAGTGGAAAAATAAGAGAATGGGGTTTAGACAACACAATGTGCAGCTTCCTGGTCATCAAAACATAATGTTCTGACACCTTCTGGGGCTCCTTGGGGACGCTGCTTACTTAGTTTCCTGTTTGGACTCCCTAAAAGACACAACTAGTAAATGATGAATCATAATGAATGGATTATCATCCAGACAGTGCTTTTCTTCTTTTTTGGCTCCTCCTGAAACACAGCAATAATTTTTAGGAGCCACAAAAGTAGGATATCATGCTGCCCATGTGCTTCAATATCTAAATGCACAAGTTTGTGCACAGGATATTTTAATGAAAGGACTTTTGTCATGAATTCTGCCATTAATATATTTTAAAGGACTGGCCAGAGATCATGATTATTTGCTAGAAGTTACGCCTTTCATGCAAGAAAGAAACAATGAAGCAAAGATGTGGATCCTGCTCTGCTTGTGACAAACCAATCTTTGGATTAGGTGATGTTAGTTAGACATTTGACATTTTTGTAAGTGATTTTAACCTGACAGGATGTCCTCTGGATCTTGGCTAGGAGCTAAACCAGAGTGGGGGTTTTTAATGGGGTTTTTGTACATCTGGCCCAGTGAAAATCAAATGACATGACTCAACTCATCTTTCTAAAATGGTGGGAGACAGTAGATTTCTCTTCCACACCACAAATTTAGGATGAGATCTGCAAGGTGTAAATATAGATACACAGTTGAATTTATATTCTCCAGTGATTTCTCATCACTGAAGGCATTATAACAGGAATATACAGCTAGTTGGGTTAAATTAATTTTGTTACCTGTGGATGGGGAAAGGCAGATTAACAATAGTACAGCATACTGAGGTATGAAAAACTGATAAATACAAGAACAGTGAGAATTATACCAGATATACCCATAATATCTTCTGGAGTGAAACTGTCTCCTCCAAGTAATGACAGCTGCTGACCCGGTCCTTTCTTAGATCGTTGCTCCAACACATGGAAGCTATTAATGGGGTTTTTGTACATCCGGCCAGTGAAAACCAAATGATATGACTCAACTCATCTTTCTAAAATTAGAAGCAGCACCCTAATGAGTAAAGGATGCAGGAGATTTACAGTTTTTCAGAGATGCTGGATATGCCCACGCAAGGGTGTTGCACAAACCATGTAATTGGAAAAATCTCACATTAACTGCATAATTTTAAATCTCAAGTTGTGCACCACATAGTCCAGACCTGTAGATCTGCATGGCTCACACATAGGTCACCTCCTGTTAGCTCAGATTTACTCTCTGCTTTCCTTTTATTATATACTCCTTACTATGTTTAAGTTGTCAATATAGCATAACCTTGCAGCTGTGTTATTAAGTGCACAGAACAATCCCTTGATATTGCCAACATGAGTTCAATCTCACACACAATTAAAACTTTTTATCCTGGTGCTCAGTCTCCATCAAGTTATTCAGTCTAAGGGTGAAAGTGTGAACTACTTCATACAGTATAATAATCACAATTTGGCCAACTACTTGAACTCTTAATTAGCTAACATTTTCAGCCTCTAGACTCAAAGGAGGCTTGTGCTGTGTCATCCCTTTTAAATTTTGAGTTTCTACATATTTATACTGTGAATTTGAATAAAGGAAGAGTATCACTTCAGCCCTCAAAGTGAGGTTTATTTTGCATAGAAAACAAGGGATGAGGGGTCCTTACCATGTACTGAGGTGCCTCCCCAAAGAGGTTATTAGCATGGCTGAGGCCTGTAGCTGGAGCTAGTTCTAGGGTACTGAGACCTCTGCACTAGAGGCAAGTTAAGCTATGGGTGTCTTCATAAAACCAATGTGAAACGATAACAGGAAGCAGGGGGAAGAAAAATATGGTTAGAATGTAGGTTTAAAATAATTTTCAGAAATTGTGGTTTTCTCCAAAAGAATCAGCCCACATTGCTCAGAAAACTTCAAATGCTTAGGGCTATAATGTGCTCTCAGTTGCCATGTTACACAAAATAATTTCTGTTTCAACAAAACTTTTTTTTCCCTGTAGCTTATGTGGTCTCATTTCTGTAATATGATTACCTTATAGAATGATACCTTATGAAAGCTATTTGCAGGAGGAAAAGCATCCCATCCCCTTGGGAACAGCACAGAGTGATGGTAGTGTCTGAGCCACCTCAAGGGATTACTGTTTCCATTTCCCTTTTCAGTTTGAAGGGACATAAGATTTCTTTATCTCTTGAAACTCCAAATGTTCTGTAAAATCTCCCACTTGTGTTGCTTTTTTGACCTACTTGGTTAACCAAAATTCAGCATCCTGTGGGTTGTCTCTATCTCGAGGAGAGGTTGATGATGGACTCAGATATCTTTGATGCACTTCTTGTTTTGCAAGTAAAGTCTTATTTCTTCACCACAGAGTGCTTTGTGTAGGAAACTGTTTTTACTCACAGCTCCAAATATTCTTTATGTGAGTTTTATTTGATAGTTTGTGAGATTTATTCTTGAACTATAGATTAGTTGTGACTGTGCATTCTTGTTTTCATTTAATTACATGCTGTGTATCTGCTATATAACTTCTTAACAAGCTCCAGTTTGATGGTTGCTGTGTTTGAACAGTTTGCAGAAAAGCAGAGCTACAAACTGGTTACTACTGGTCATTATTTTGATCCAAATGGCTCACAGAAATTTGTTTCAAAACAGGAAAGCATCTTTTGCAAGGCTGTGGAGTGAGACTGCTATACAATGCTGTGTTGTGGAACAACATGAACAAAAGCATAAGTGATTATCTAGCAGTATTTGGCTTAGCAAAAATCAGAAAAGTAGAATGTCTGCAGCACTGAAACTGTTCCTGGAGTCACCAGCAATTGGCTGCAAAACAGAGAAAAGGCAGAACAACCCAGTATGACAAATCTTGGTTTACCCAGTATGACTTGGCATCCCAAGAGCTATAGATGTTTCCTGCAAGTGACGGAGAGGGTATCGATTGCAGGAGCTGATGGCTTCAGGCAGCAGTGTTGACCTGACTTCCTATTTTCTGTTTTTATAGAGCTGACACTAGCAGGGAGATAGAGAAGGGATACTTATTATATCTGTTTGTCTAAGAAAATCTGTGCGGTGTCCTGAAGACATAAATTCCTTCTAAGGCTGATGACTGACCTTTCCACAGAGGCATTGTTGCTACCTTGTTACCTGCAGGGCTTTTGTGATTCCTTCTGGATAGTTTGAGCTCCACTAATTCTATGCCTTGTTGCTTATGTGACAGTTTCTACATAGTGTGTGGCATATAACCATAGAATTGAAAGTCATCATTGTCCTGCAAAGCTCGGCTAAAGCTCTCTGCTCCAACTCTCTCTTCTGACGAAGGACACAGAATTGTGGGACAACAGAAAGTGAGTAAAATACAACAGCTAAAAAAGGGTCAAGACTGAGTTCCAGAGTGCTCTTTTCAGTTGGGCTTCCCAGTGGACAGCTGGCAGGGATTAGAGACATTCTGACCTCCAGGTCAGTCAGCAGGCATGGATTTGAAAGCATGAGGTGTTAACAGAACATGGGATGGTCCTGATGGAACTGGAGTCAGAATGGATGAGAGCTCTTATGGACTACTTAAGGACCAAGCTCTCCTCACCATATGGACTGGGAATGTATTTTTCTGTGTGGTTCATACACTGCAGAATCAGGACTGTGAAAGAGGATGGAAGAGCTCCAAGGATGAATAATCAGAGAACTTTAAGTACATGCTCTCCAGAAGGAAATATCCTGTCTGCGTCCTGCACAAGGTCTGGGGAAGAGAGAGACTAAAACCAGGAGTTTTTTAGCTAGAAGAATAGAAAAACATGTTCAAAGGTCAAATATAAAAGGCCAAAAAAAGCTGAATATATAATTTAAGCAGTCCTTCACCCTCTTCTTCAGTGGGGGCTTCTGTGAGCAAAACCCACATGTACAGGCTCTGGAGAATCAATGGCAAGCCAGAGCAGCAAGGGCCTCTTTTTGCTGAATGATGTTTTCAGAAGAAAAATCCTGAATGTTTGGATAAAATCAGAATAGATCAAATAAAGCACTAAGTGCACTTAAGATAGGAAAGCAGAGAAATTAAATGGAATGTTGCAAAATGAAAATGAAGTGCCCCATGGAATGCTCTGCTAGTTTTCAATGGTGTTTCAACAGAGTTTTGTGAGTTCTTCAGTTTATGTGGATTCACAGAAGATACACACCCTGCAAATCTTGAAGTGACTGCATGCTTTGCACTTCCACTCCTTGAGATTACTCTTTGAGATAACTGAGTGTCAGAATGCTGCCTGCTTGTCCATACTCTCTCCCTCTCTCCCCTGTGTAATCAAAGGGAGTCATCACTTTGAGTTATTTTTAACATTTAGCAAGAAAACTCCTAAATAAGTTGAAACATGGTGTAACAGGAAATGGAATAAATGGGTACTGTGGTTTAACCCCAGTCTGCAACTGAGTGCCAAGCAGCCAATTGCTGGCTCCTCCACTCCACCCCCAGTGGGATGTGGAGGAGAATCGGAAAAAAGAAAGTCTTGTGGTTTGATATAACAGCAGTTTAATAATTAAAAAAAATGATGATGATGAAGATAGCAGTGCTGAAAAGGAGAGATATACTACTACTACTAATATAATAATACTAATATAAATCTAATCCTTTAATGACAGTGATAAAAACAATAGTACTGGAAAAGGGAGAGGAATAGACCCCAAGATGCACAAGTGATGCACAATACAATTGTTCACTGCTTGCTGACCAATGTCCAGCCCATTCCTAAGCAGCTGTCAGCCCCTCCAAGCGAACTCCCCCCAGTTTATGTACTGGAAATGATGTTCTGTGGAAGGGAAATCCTTTTGGCCAGTTTGGGGCAGCTGTCCTGGCCATGGTGCATCTGCTCACCAGTGGAGCAGGACATACTGAAAAGTCCTTGACTTGAGGTAAGCTCAGCAACAACTGAGACATCGGGGACTTATCAATGCTGTTCACACACTGAATCAAAGCACTGTACAGCTAGTAAGAAGAAGATTAACTCTATCCCATCCAAAACCAGGATAATGGAGCAGATACTTTTTTAAAAAGTGCTTAAAATTTAACTAAGGGTTCATGGGTTGAAATAAGGACTGGGAGAGATCACTCATCAAATACCATCACAGGCAAAATAGGCTCAACTTAGAGATATGAAGTGAATATATTACTAAAAAAATCAGAGCAGGATAATGAGAAGTGAAATAAGCCCTTAAAAATACCTTTCCCCCCTACTCCCTCCTTCCAGCTCTACCTCCTACCCCAGCAGCAAAAGGAGACTGGGAATGGGCGTTACAGTCAGTTCATCATCCGAGGCTTCTCCTGCTGCTCACAGAGAGGAGTCTTTCTCCGGCTGCACTGTGGGGTCCCTTCCACAGGAGACAGTTCTCCATGAACTTCTAGATGGGACTCCATCTCACAAACAGCAGTTCTCTGCAAACTGCTGCAATGTAAGTTCATCCCATGGGCAACAGTCCTCCCAAAACTGCTGCAGCATAGTCACTCTTCCATGGGGTGGAAGTCCTCCAAGGATAGGCTTCTCCAACATGGGTGCAAGGGCTCTCTCTCTCCACTGGGACTCCCACAGGATCACAGCCTCCTGCAGGCATCACCCGCTCCACATGGGCACCTCCCTGACAGGCTGCAGGTGGGTCTCTGCATCCGCTGTGGATCCCCATGGGCTGCAGGGGCACAGCTGCTTCACCATGATCTCACCACAACTTGCAGAGGAATCTCAGTTCCAGCACCTGGAACACTTCCTGCCCCTCCTTCTCCACTCACCTTGGTGTCTACAGCATTGTTCTTCTCACATGTTCTCACACCACTCTTCTCGAATCCCAATTAAAATTGCATCACAATGTTTGTTTTGATTTTTTCTTAAATATGTTATCACAAAGGCATTGCCACCATTTCTAACTGGCCCAGCCTTGGCCAGCAGCATGTCCATTTTTGCTAGGTAGTGGCTTTGCTGCGCATGGTGGAAGCTCCCAGCAGCTTCTCACAGAAGCCACCTCTGTGTTCACTTCCACCCCCAAAAACAGGCCATGTAAACCAAACACATTCCACCCCTAGCCAGTCTAGGTATGGTCAGTTCCGTCAGGATTGGGCACAGCAGAGTTTTTCACTCAGCTTTGTAAGGTGTGTATACATATAACTGCTAGGAGGTGCAATTATTCTCTCCAGTTAGAAGCAGAATTTCTTAGGAAGCCTCTGTTTCCCTCACAGGGCTGAAGCAAGTTATAGGGAAGAGTGAGCTGATGCACACTGGGAAGAAGCATCAACCTGGGAGTGCCACTCACTTGGCAGCTTGGGACACCTCCAGGGCCCCTTTATTAGGGCAGAGATGCATAGTGTGAGAAGACAAGGAGCACTGAGTCACTTTTCCTATTCTGAAGCTGTAAAAGAACTGAAAATTTACCTGCAAAGGATGTAAATATTGTGAGAATTAGGGAAATAGTTAGGCACACTGGCAATTTTTTTGGTGGCTAGAGAATTCCTCTGAAGTTGAATGCTATTGTTCTAATTTAAAAATATGCAGAACATGACAATGGAGGAAGATGGTTTGGCAGCATCTTCTCCTCTTCCCAGCCACACAGAGAAGAAGATAAAACAGGAATCTTCAGCACATCCCTTCATTGTTATATATTTTTCCAATTGCCTGGAAATGAGGGAGAGAAATGTAAAGGGGTAAAGCAAACACTATCTCCAGAAACATCAAAACAACTTTAGCTGCTCATAATTTGACACATTCACACAATGAAAATGACAGTTTCCAACTTCTAATGGATTTATAAGTATTTCTAAGTTATGTAGGGGTTTATAACCTGTGAGGCATGAAAGACAGAGAAAAAGGATTAGGTGGGAAAGCAAAAGGTTATATAAGGGTCGGGATGATGGCAATCATTTCAGGCACAGGTCTCAAGGTTTAGCCAAAACTAGTTTGAATACTGGCAATGTCACAGCATGATTTAAGTAGTGCCTATTATGACCTGGACAAAATCCCTCCCTGCTGAACAGCTGCATTTTATATTATACAAAAATGATCTCATTTCTTTGCCAAAAAATATTGTCTAATGTGATTTTGTGTAATTCTGTAAAGAAATTCTAGATTAAAATGACTGCTTGGTTTCTGTTTTAATTATGGAACTTTGACCTTATGCTCACTGGTAAACAAAGGAAGAACTTTTTAATCCTTTGCACTGACCTTGGCTGTCCTCTTGAGTTCAGACTAAATGTTGCCATAATGCACATTTTCTTGTAAAATTAAGGTAAGAAACCATTTGCATTTGAAGACAGCTTAGCTGTTTATTCAGTACTGACCTGCTCAAAATGAACAATGAATCTGATCTGTAAGACTTCACAAAGCATTTCACCTAGTGAAAACAGTCTATTAGTTTTAGTAAAGATGCTGTAAAGTGAGCACTTATACAAAAATACAGGCTTGCTTGGCACTGAGTATGAGATGAGAAAAATGAAGCCGCAACAAGCTGTCTTCAACAGAAAGGACAACCAAGCATCAAAGAATCAAACTCTGTTGTTAAAATGGGTAAACTGCTGATTATATTTAAGACAGTGATTTATAAAGGTATATATCCTGATTACTAAATCAGGAAAATTTCCATCACTAATTGGGTCAGTTAACCACAAAGGCACATGCCTCACTTCCTCTTCAAGCATGTCCTTGGGTGGCTTCTCAGAAAATTGCAGCTTTTTGGCAATACTTTGAAACACTTCAGAAACATCATCAATGTTCCTTTTCCAGTTATTGCTTTTTCTCTTTTCTGTTTTTTCTACTTTATCCCCCTTTTATTTTTATAATTGTAAAACAAAATTCCACTTTTTCATCTTTAATATGTTCAGCTATTTTTTATGAAATTTTGAACATTTTGGGTTTTTTTCTTATAATAACACCTTTTTCTGTAACTTTTTAAAACAATTTTTTGGTTTTATCAATTCTTATTTCTCTGTTTTTTATATTTCTTCTCTGATAAACCAGGCATATATGACAATTTCTCCACTTATATCCTCAATTATTTACAATTTTAAAATACTTATTTTCTCCTCTTCTTTTCTACCGCATTCCCATTCTTCTCTGATTTGTTTAATCTTGATTTAGTCCATATGAGAAATTAGGAACTTTGAACCTAAAAAACCACAAAATATCAGTGTTGTTAGCTCAAGTATGAAATGTATTTGAGAAATAGGCTGAGATGATGTCAGATGTTAAATGTTAAATTGCTGCTTTTATACAAAATGGAAAATTGCCCAAAATGGTTTTCAAGAGAGTTCTGAAGTTTAGCAACCTACAGTTCTGAAGATTTCAGCCTTAATGAACAATGCTCCATTGCTTTGTGACTGTTAGTGCTGAGAGATAGAACAAGTTTGAAGAGCAATAGGACTCTCCAGTCTAAGAAGAAATGTGGACATCTCCTTGTATTTACTACATGGTGATCAAGCTGAAAACTACTACTAAGAGAAGTAAACATGGTCTCTCCTCAGATGTTGGTGCTAATCCCACAGCTGGAAAGTGGACAGCGGGAATAAATCTCCCTGAGTGCACAGGGGCCTCCACCTCCACCAGAGAGAAAGGAGTGAAAGAAAGAAGTACATGATGAATCTCAGAGAAGAGGTTGAGGGGTGTGCCTGCACAGTAGGAGATCTGGACAAAACTGAATATGAAGCCTAAGACTGAGAAGAGAACTAACTCCCATTAAACTTGGATTAGGAGCAAGTTGTTCATATTTTGACGAGCAGTTTGAAGGAACAAAAATAAAGGTGGGTAGGAAAGGGAACCTGATAAAATGAAGGAATTTTTGAAACAGGTGAAGATTGTCTAGCCAGGGAGACTGGTATTAGCCACTTTTGTAGGTAGACAGAAGCAACATGGGGAGAATTTGACAGGAGACAGGTGTACAGAGATTGGGAGACAAATGTATGTAGGAACTAGAGAAGAGGAAACTGTGAACTGGTGAGAGTACAGGGAGGGTGTGGTGGAGGTATTGTTTGAAGGAGGAGATGAATGAATATATTTGGAATGGTAGTCACTGGGGAGAAAGGAGCTCATGGACAGCCGTACTGTGGGAGCATCCAAAAACAGGGAGGCTGGAGACACCTGCTTTGGAGTAGGAGAGAATTAGACTGCACATGAAAGAAGACTATGATTTGAGTTAGAAATCAAAGAAAACAGAAACTCTGATAATAAACTCCATCTCCCAAGACTGAGAAAGTAGGCAAAAAAAGGTCAGATAAATGTCATATAGATAGATGTGACATAATGTATATAGATAAAAATAATCTAGCCCATATCTACACAATTCTGAATGTAGAACTGGCACTTACAATTCAATAAAGAAATTGTGGTCTAATGTGCTGAATGCATCTTTGTAATTACTGACAACACTGACAAAAAAAAAAAGGAAGGGCACACCATAAGCCTGCCAGTAGAACTTACCTATCTCATATGTCTTAACATCAAGAAAATTAATATCAACTAAACAATAACAATTACAAAAGGCCAAGCAAAGATGAGATACATGAAATTCACAGAGTGCAAGTGGCTCCCATCTCTTCAGAATGGGAGATGCTCGAGAAATATGACTTTAGGAATGAAAAGCAGCATCTGCCCATGGGTCCCAGCTGCTAGTCTGCACATGGGTCACATTCATATTGCATATGTGGGCCCCCCATATGCAGTCGAGCATAGCTGTGAACTAACTTGTATCTATTGTAGACAACCAGGAAATTAGCATCCTGTTTGACTCAGCTTGACAAATACTATAAAATATCTGAAAATGTTGAACTGAAAAAAATGAATAATGCTAAAGCACTTCTTTAACAAAAATCAAATTTGCAACATGTGCAAGTGTTGATGATACTTCTACTGTTTATGACCATGACAGTTCTTCCTTTACTGAGTGTTACAGGGAGAGGCAGGAAGCCTGGCAAACCACAGAGGACCAAGCACAGTGCGCTGGCACCTTTTGACAAACTTTCCAGTCTAAACTGCCTTAGTGCTGCACTATTTGCTACTGTGTCCTATATTTGATGTGACAGACATGATTGCCTTTGTGTAACCCTCTGAAAGCTTCCCCGAACAGTAGCTCCTTCACAGCAGCCTATCAATGCCACCATACAACTCTGCCTTGCTTACACTGTTTCTTTTCCCGTCTCTGCTGTGGCTTTCATAATGATTCGATCTCCAAGGTTAACAGCTGGGACAGATAGCAAAGGTCATGGGGAGATCCAGGGAGGAATGTACTGGGCACAGAATCTTCTGGAAGGCCAGGAGACCTCCTCTGACTGGGACACAGCCTGCTAATCATGCTCCTTCCCATCCCCACCGGATGCATTTGAATGTTGGTTAAACAACTTCACCTGGTCGGCACAAAAGTTTGTCAGATTTATAATGTTTTCAGCAAACTGAAAGATGTCCTTGAAGAGCTGCTTTTGAACAGAGCAAGAAAAGCTTTGAGAAGCTTCTGCTAAAAGAACAAGGAAAAACACAAGTTTTGTAACTTGTTGAATCTGTGTGCTTAACTTTCTGAAAATGAAGATAAAGTCTGTTATATAATAAGAGCTATGTTGGAGACAGCTTATCTAAAGCACAGATTTGGCTTCTCTCCTTGAGCTCTGTTCTTTCCCTTGCAGTCCTTTTTATCCTTTGCCTTGTTTGTTCCTCCACCCAAGTATACCATCATCCTACAACTGTTCCCTGCAATGCTTCTGAGCAACACAGCAACAACAACACACAGACAAAGGCTGGGGAAATAAAGAAAGCACTTACAGTTGAATCATGTGAACAAAAATTACTGTTTCCAGTTTGCCTGCATGTAATGTGAAATTCGGCCCTTGGTGTGTCCCTGTTTAAGAAAAAAACCCCAACAATGTGCTGTGGTCTGACTCCTCTTCCACTTCAGGCTGAAGCTCAGGAAACTGAAATCAGGAGGATGTGAAGTTCAGTCATCACCTGGTGGTATAAGGGAGGCCATAAGGAGGCTGGGAGTATTCAGAGCTCAGAACTGCTGCTCCTGTTTGCTCCAAGGATGGACGAGATGCTTCCTTGCACAGCATCACCTTCCCAGTTCTGCAGAGTGGCCACTCTTTTACCTGGACAGGCCACTCTGAATGTGTGGGTGGAACTGGTCATTACAGTAAGTTAAACTTTTTAATACATTTTAAAAAAGCATTGAAAAAGCACAGTTGCTTTGTCCATTTGAATTCACTTTCAAGCTCTATGTTTAGTACTCATGAGAGGCTTATATTACCAGCTTAATAGATTACACTACCATCAGCTCGAACTACAAGTGTGACTCCAGTTAAATGCTAGACCCTGGTCCAGGTTTTTGTCTCTTCTTACATCATACTCTGGTCAAGTTAACAATCTCTCAGACAGTTTAGTACCAGTTTTAGGGGATGCCCCAAAGGAGGAATCTTTGATGTGACCAGCATGTTCTCTTAAACTGATTATATTGCTCAATCTCACAGGCATCGACCTTCACCATTTCAGTAGGCTCACTTTGAGCAGGACAAACATCAAGGCTGCTGTGAGCAGTAGAAGGGTCTGAATTCATTACATTGAATTCATTCCATTCAGTATTGCAAAAAAAAAAAAATCAGCAAAAGATGATTTAATAAAATCAGCAAAGGTAGATTTCATAAAAACAGTAAAAGAAAGCAATTATATGGCTTGAAAGAAAGCAGCTAGTTGACTGGAGGTTATGAGGTTACTGTCACAAGATTTCTTTGCAAAAGGATAGATAAGAACCCCCCAAAAATCCACATCAATGATGATCTCTTTTTGATTGCTTTGAATCCTATAAGTAAGGTCAGGACTCCTCAAACAATATTTGCTCCCACTTGGTCCTCGTGATTATTTAACAACTTCTTGATACTTCATGTAGACATATAATAACATCCTGACCCCCAAATCCCGAGAGTTCAGTTGAAATGAACGAAAATGGAGAGAGTGACACATTTCTCTCTCCAGCTACACAGGTAAAACAGTGGTTAACCTCTCAGTCAAAGCTGTGGCTGCTGTTCATGCTGCTCCACCCCCTCGCCACAGCAGCATGGTGAACTTTGAATGACGGATTTGAATAAGGATTCCAGTTCAAATATTTGTCTCAAACACGTTCTCTAAACTCTTGATTGCTCTTTTGCAGGAAATCATGAAGAAACCTTTCTCTACTTGCAAGCAAGCCTTACCATACTTTGTAATAATATTTCACTTAACTTTTTTAAATCTTGCTTTTAGATGTGGTCTCAGAAATCTGACTCACCCTCCTTTCTTCCTACTAATACAAACTCACTTCTTGCCATTCACTCAGCATGATAACACTAAAATTTTGAGAAGGCTGTCTCTGACAGTCTGTGTAGGTCCTGTTCAACTTTTTCTCTTCTTTATATAAGTCTGGCTGGTCTGATAAGCTTTGAAGGTCTAAGACAAAGGTTGAGACAGTAATACTTCCTATAAAATTAAAATTATCAAAATATAAGGACATTTATCTCAGAACAGGGGTTTTGGAACACACTGCATTGTCTCCCTTGGAGACTATAGCAAGAGTCCTCATTTATTGTTATTACCAAGGCTGTCCTCCCATATAAATCTCTTGGTAATATAATTTAATTTTACATGTATTCCATGCGCTTTAGGGCAAAAGTGTACATCACAGATGTTTGTGCCCTGCTTTGTATAATGGGACAAGACATGACTGAGATGCAATATTATAAAAAGGATGATTATAAGTAATGCATATAATGGTTACGCTCCGTTAAAAAGGCAAGAGACACTAGAGTCAGAAAGGTGTATAAGTAAGGGATTCCAGCACTTGAATTTCTGTTGCTTTCTATGGTATTAATTTAAGCTCTGCACTTTGCAGCAGGAAGGTCTGGGTGCTTCAGAGGAAGCTGTTTCTTTGGTAGGATGCTTGGAGGCAGGAAGACTTCAAGCTTCCTATACTATCACCCTCTGTTTTGCCTTGACATCTCAAGAAAGAAAGGCTTCAGCTCCTGTGGAGACAAGTCAAATTATTTAAATGATTTTCATCTATTTTCACTATGAAATATTTTAATCCAGGCTGCATATGGGAGATATGTTCACTTTTGTTTCTAAAACTTGTACAATATTGGATCCTGGTACTTGGGGCATGAAGTAACTTGATACACCGGGAAGAGGTGTAGAAAATAGTTGAATATAAAATATGTTCTTAAATTTAATCTTAATCCTCTAAGTTCACCAGCATTAAACATTACACTTGTTAGTTGTTTTAGTTTTGTCTAGACCCAGCTCAGGCTGGTACTGTTAATTCCTGATATGACATGGCCTAGATTCCTCAGTCTGAGAAGATATAGCTTTGCACAGTTCTCCTGGCTTGCAGAGCAAGGCTGATTTCAGCCAGGCCCACCTGTTGGTGATGCCCGAACCAAAACAGTTTTTGCCCAGTGAGAGTGGGGTATCCCTCACACTCACACCTTGCACCTTTTGCCTTTGTGTGCTCCTCTCTGTCCTCCACTTCACTGCACAGCAGAATGGAAGTTCTGACCATTGAGGCACCTGAGTGCAGCCCTCACAAAGACAACCCAGCAAACACACCAACAAAGAAAGGTTAGTGAGAGCTCCAAGACATCCCTGATAAACTCAGACCCTGACAAACTCAGTCCAAACTTCCTTCATGGGGAGCAGTCAGCAGAACAAAAAATTCCTGATGGGTGCAGAACAAAGAAACTGACCTTCCATGAAAACAGGAGTCAGTAACAACTGTTGTAGGAACTGACATCCTACACACACATACCTATGCCATAAAGGTATAAAAAGTAACTTGCTGCCTACCCAAAATGAACTTCTCTGCAAGTCTTATTCTGCATTTGATTTCCCAGACTGGGGGTGCACATGGATGATCTTTGAAGTAAAACTTCTTCTCTATTGTCAATTAGAACCACTCTTCAGAGTGGTTTGCTGACCACCATACTGGTAGCACCTTGCATAATATATTTACAGGCATGCACACAGGCAAAAGTTTGTGAGTATGGACTTGTTTTACTCATTGGAATCCTGCAATAGCTTCTAATATAACTATATTTGCTTTACTCTTGTAATATATATACTTGTTTTCATAGTAATTTTGTAGTGACTTCTAGCATATATTTATATTTGTTTTTACTACTATTAGTAAAAGTTTTGTTGTAATTTGTAACAAAGAAATTCACAGAACCCCTGACTTCTGTGCCCTTGTTTACTGTTGAATCCTGAGAATGCCACAGTCACCATCTTTACACACCTATGAGTCAGGTAACCCCCATAGGCAGGAATTGCTGCAATGCCCATCTCTGCAGGTACTCACACCAAATCTAGAGAAAAGATAGAGGGAAAAAGGAGTACATGGAAATCCAGAGAAGAAAAATATTCGAATTCAAAGAATTTCAAGATGAACTTTATGTATTTTGGAATGTAGCAGCTTACTGTGCCATCTGCAGCTGTATTTACTGTGAGTGGAGACCTAACTTTGATGACCAAAATCCAGGCAAAATATTATCCATGCCAAATAACTCAATAAACAGATGACCAGTATTTTACCATAACTTTCATATCACAAGTCAGTTGCTAACACAATCAGGGATCATGGGAAAAAATGTGACTAGCTGGACAAAAGCATACACACAAGGTTCTTTACTCCCATAGCAAGACAGTCCCTGAGTGACTGCCAACAGGAAAAATGAAGAAATTTTAATGAAAGTGAGCAGAAAAGCTCCTGAGGCTCTTGAAAAGAACAGTATTGGAGTTTGTTTGAACATTCTTCAATTTTTCTTCTTCTTGCCCCCCCCCCCATCTTCAAAAAACAGTTTATAGCTGTGGTCCAGTTGTGTTCTATAGCAATGAAAACACATATAATGAATGTCTCTAAAGGAGAAAACATAATATTAGTGGCAGCTGGGATTGCTTAACACCACTGTCAGCATTTGCCGACTCATTTTTAAAGGTTGCACTCACAGAGAGCCAGCTCATGAATTGCTTCTGTATTCCACGTTACTGTTTGCTTTCCTTTGGCTGAGGAGAATTGCAGGTCTTTAGGCAATGGAAAGTTTCCTAGGAGAACAGTAAAAGTTCTCACAAGTTCTTCTGGGTGCAACAAGAAATTACTATCTCAAAACATAATGCAACACACAATGGAAATTGTTTTCCTTCTCTTCTGTAACATGCTCCAATAAAAGGAATTATCATAAAACAAATTATTAAAATAAATCCGTAGAATTTGAGAACCTGTGGACTGTTCAGGAAAGTCTGAAGTCTGGGTTCATCTTCCCCAGCATACAGATACAGATTACAGATACATTTTTGTGGCTGAGATAATTTTGAAGCAGACAGAGAGGAGCAGTTTGGAGAGCTGCTCCCCACAATTCTTGCTGGCCACAGATGGATTGTCTAATGAGATGAACTCAAAGTGCTTAAGTCAGGATTTGTGATAGTCTGAGAGACCTGGGAGCTGAGAGGTCTGAAGAGCTTGCCCTGAAAGGAAGGGAGGAATGTGACATGTGCATCTGGGGAATTGGAAGAAGGAAGATCTTAGGATATGTGTGCCAGGGGGCACTTTTGACAGAAAGAAAGGTGGACACAGTTTTATTTCCTGCTAGGGGCTGTAGGACAAGACTGGATGTAGAAGAAGCTGTTGTGCTGAAAGGAGTTGGTCTCTTTTGGGTAAGATGGGAAGATTGCAAATTACTCTTATGAAGTTTGAGCTAATGTTAGTGTTTGAAGCACATATAAGGAAAAGGGAAGAAGCAAAGCCATATTGTATGGTAGTGTTATGTGTTGTGAATGCTGCTGATCACTAAAAGCCTACTGAGAAAACAGTTGTTTCTGACCAATGTCTTATAATGAATTGCAGGGATGCCATTACAGATTTTTTTGTTTAAATGCAGGAATGGAAATTAAAATCTGCCTGATAGGCTTTAAATATTTCCATTTAAAAGGCTGATCGATCTTAATTAGGCCTAATACAGTGGCACTGAGAAAAAGTTATGTCATGACACAGCCACAGCAGTTTTCTCTTTAAAGTGATTTGATTTTGCTCATCCTCTTCCACATGTACTGCTAATTAGATCACTGCAAACCAATTTCTAGTTCTTATTTCTGATCAGACTCTTTCTATTGTCCTTCCTGTTTGTCTGTGGCTCCTATTTTTGCACCCTAGGTTTATGGTAGTTTTGGTACAGAGTGGTTGCCAAGACAAATTGCTGTGCCTAGAAATGTATTTTAAACTTTACAACATATATTCATAGAATCATAGAATGTTTTGAGTTGGAAGGGACCTTAAAGATCATGTACTAAAGAATAGTGGATAAGTGTTATTAATAGAGAAATAAAAAAAACTAGGAAGCATAACTTATTATTGAGTCAATAAGCATGTTGTAGTTCCAGCTGTGTTCAGCATTCCAAATTACTTAGGCTTTTCCTAAGGCTTCCTTGCAATTAGTTTAACATCAGAGGCCTATTTAGCTTGTGCACAAAACTTCTGATGACTAATCAATTAAAATTTCTAACAGTGGCCATGCTATATATTGGTTACAACACTTTAGCAAAAACAAGGCATCTGCAAGTGCACAGTGGCAATGCCAGCACAAACTCCAAAACACATATCCGGCAGACAAAAAAATTGACTTCTTAAAAAATATTAATCAAACTATTTTGCCCAGTCTCTGAAACATTTGAGGCAGCACTTAACGCAGTGATTCATGTTCAGCCTTAGAAAGACAGCAGATTACTCTCCAGAGGCAAAGGGTTTATGCTGCAGTCATGAGAAATCAATTGATACAGATAATGAATTCTTTTATCACAAGCATTATCTTCCAAACAGCTGCTACTTTGATTTTCTTGCCTTTCAGCTGAAAGGAATGTGAAAGCTCAGGCAAAAGTAGCTTTGAATTTGGTTTCCTTTGTCTCATACAATTCTGAGCTTTTGCAGTGGTGGAAGAAAGCAACAGTACAATAATTTCTACATACTTCTAAGGAAGTAATCCTTCCTAGAGTGAAATCACCAACACACCCTAGTGTCTGCTGAGATAAGAGTTTTACTTTTCAAAGCTCAAAAGTTACTGCTTTTAAGTATTCTTTCTGTTTCAGCTACCATATTTCAGGGTCTTCTGTCATTGTGGATGTCCTTTTTGTGCTCTTCTAATTTAAAGATGAACAGTCTCGTATGGCTTTCCTTGGGCCATTTTGTTACTCCAGTTTACTTGTTGCTTTTGTTGATGTAGGACAAGAGGGAACAGACTCAAACTGAAATAAAGTAGGTTTAGATTAGATATTAGAAAAAATTCTTTAAAAAATTAGGAAAAATTCTTTGCTGCTCCTCAGGGAATCTGAGGATGTTCCATCCCTTGTAGTGCTCAAGGTCAGGCTGGATGGAGCTATGAGGAACCTGGTCTAGTGGAAAGTGTCCCTGCTCGTGGCATTGATGTTGGAACTATATGATCTTTAAGATCCCTTTCAATCCAAACTGTTGATTCATTCAACCATGATTCTATGAATTTTACTGGTACTCTAGCAAGACACTGGGTAATCTGATGAGAGACATGCAGCCATTGTGCAGTTTGTCCAGAGTTTATTGTGTGCTGTACCTTTCTGGCTGGGTGAGAAGGCTAAATCTTGAAGTCCTCTTCTCACAGTTCTGGGTTTCTTTTCTGCATGTTGCCCCTTACCATACAACATTTAAGAGTAATTTCTGAGCACACATGGTACAAACTAATGAGCAAATTTTGAAAGCAGAAGTTAGAGAGCTGCTCCATGATAACAGCAGACAGACTTAGACAGACTTGGTTGTTAACAGATGAAGACATTTTAAACTCACTATGTGTGTGTATATATACACTTATACATGAGGGATAAACCACAGCATTCATCTTATAGACCTCACTGCAAATTAATTACAGCCTGTTTAGTTGCACTTCTGCTGACTCCAAGAGCTCTAACCCACAAAACAGGATAAGATCTTGAGGTGGATGTGTTGGGCAGAGATATGAACTTGTGAAACTTGATTTTCATTTCAATGACTCAGTGAAGGCATTACTTGCTTTGGCTCTGATGAGTTTTGTTAGTGCCAAAAACTGCCTCCACCTCAAGGAAGTTTTAAGGAGAATCTTGAAGCCATTCCAGGATCTGCCTTGAGAACAGCTTTGGTTCAAACTAGAACTCTTCAGGTAATGTCAGTAATACAAAGATGGCTGATTTACTGAAGGAGTAATGTGGTAAAACTTTGGGCCTATTTAGTCACAGTGGAAATGAACAAAGCTATCGAGCTTCTGTGTGCTGAAGACAAAAATGAAAATTTCACCACAATTTTTTCAGAAGTCATGGAAAAGAGTCACAGAATGGATAGAAGAAGAACATTCTACAAAGAAATCCACAGTGAGCTTGGGTGATGCAGAAGGAGAAAGGAACTCCTAGCATGCATTCCTGCTTAGGTGTGGCAGTGACAGTCACATAACTGCCATGACCTCCTCTGCATCTGCTTAAGCAGCAGTTGCACTTGCAAAGATGTGAAGTGATTATGATGTAGAATTGGTGGAAGATTTTCGAGCTTTTTTTAAAAAAAATTAAACCTTGATTTTTTAATTTTAAACCAGATTCCAATTGCAAAAGCTGTCTCTTGAGAGAACTGGTATGTTCATGCTTTTCACTTACTTAAAATGTCAGTTTGAGACCTATTGCTCTATCCAGTATGAATTTGCTGTAAGTGCAGATAGATGCACCTGATCAATTATGAACTCTCTCTTTCTTTCATGTGGAAATGCTAAATAAACAAATCTCAATACATGAGAATCTGTTTTAAGTTACTGCCATGTGTCCAAAAATAGGTCTGATGTGTCTTTGCAAGAGTAATGCTAAAAGCACTGTTATAAGTGTTTCTCCTTATGCTTCTGTTGCTACCTTGTCCTCTCTAAGAAGAGAGTGCTTTGTACAAGAGGGCATTAATGGATGGGATTTACTGGGATATGTAGCCAGTTTTGATTTGGACTTTAAACTTGGACAATAAGCAAATCAACCACCCCCAGATTTAAGATTTTCCAGAATAAGGATCTTGGTGGCCACGACTTCTGTTGTTGTGGTAAAGTAGGTGTGTTCAGACAGTAGGAGACTCAGAACTGGTTTGTGTTTCCAATGATTTGTAGCTTTTGGTGATACAGCAAGTTGTAGCAAGATTTACTAAGTATAAATAGTTTTTCTAAAACATAAATTTGTGTTTCTTGTTTTCTTTCCACATTAACCTATATTAAACTAGAAGTCCATGGAGGACTTTAGTGGAATTACCAAGCAGTCTTTGAATTAACTCTGTGACACAGTCACTGCTTACAGCATCAGTGATTGATGTGTTGGGAGAGGAGCTGCACCTTTCAGGCCCAACTGGAACATCTTACTGTGTTGTTCTGAAGTTCACCCTGGACAGTTTCTCCTGAGTATTGAATGACACAAACCTCTGTCTGGCCTCTTGGTGCTGACTGATTTCTCAGCAATGAAGTCTTGATAGAAGCACAGGCATTGAGACCTCAGACGCCTGCAGCTGGATGCAATGACACATTTTTTCCCAATTATATGTGAACATGTACATATGTTCAGTACACATTACACTCAGACAACTGATGCAGCACTTGAGGCAACAGGCTGGGCTGTAAAAACAGCTCTACAGTGGAAGAAGAGCAAAAATTTGCAAAATTACTGCTTTCTGACTGGAATATTACTAATGTTTCACAATTTATTCATTCACATCATTCTTAAAAAAGTCTAGGAAAGATCCTCTGCTCTGTGAAAAATGCATACTTTGCTCCTGAATCACAGTTTGGCAGTACTGATTGTTACGGGTGTTCTTTCAGAAGTGTACTTTCAGTTCATAACGTTTAGTTTCTCTAAAATGAGTGCCAGACAGTACTTTGGGGAGTTACTTTAAAAGTGTGGTCTTGACACATATCAGAATATGGATATAGTGATGTGTGCCACATTCTACAAATAACCATTTCATCGACTATTTATCAAATATTCCAGACTCCCACTAAATAAGTTGTTACACTTCCTTAAGACTGATGAGTTTCTGTCATGTTCCCTGTTCTCTTGCTACATGGTGGAGAGCTTTCCTGCAGCTTAATTTGAAGCACTGCTGTTATCCTCTAATTAGATATTGTGAAGAAACATATTGGTCAGATAAACACTTAGAAAAATCCTTGTTTTTAAATTTCTATGGCCTATGAAGTTTCCCTCATAGAGCCAGTCACCTTAACATCAAAACCAGTGAAAGCAAAAGCAGATTAAAAAGTATTTTGTGCAGCTAAAATGAAGTTTGCAAAGGCTTACAAACACACAGTAATATGAACAGAAGTTTACTCCTTTAGCTCATAAAAGGTTTTCTCCCCATTTATATTATCAGATGAACTGGTAAACATTTCACAGCTTTCCTCCCTGAGTGCTCCATTGCTCAAGCCAGCCCTTCATCCTGATACTGAAAACAGGGAAGAAGCAGTATGAGAATCCTTTCTTTCCTCAAATTAGTGTTGAAACCAAGAGGGAAGAAAGCTAACCCATCTACTACAAAAAAGTCCAAGCTTTCCACTTGGAAAAGAGTAATGGTTCTGTGAGTCTGGATCACAGTTCTTGTTTACCATTCAAGAAGCTAAAACATGCCTTCCCATATTTTTTCAAACTCATAATCAAGTGGACAGTCCTTTCACACTCATTTGGAAATTGCTCAAACCTCAAGTTGAAGCTTCTTGTTACATTGCATGTTTATTATTCCTATTAAAATATATGTTTACTTCAACTAGAATGTAAATAAAGTTAATGAATATGGATCTTGAACAAAAGCAGATACGTGGATAAGCAATCACTGAATACCCTACTGTATTGAGGAATGAATAAAAGCAAGTTTGTGGGAACCAAAATGTAAGAGATGAAGGCAAGCACAGGGGGAAAAGATTCTGAAAACTATGGACAAGGAAACAATTCTAGGGAAACTTCATCCTGGAAAATTCAATTTCTGCTTGAATAAGTTTAGCTTTAACACCAAACTAAACAGTGTATAGAGTTTCTACACAAACCTGAAGGAAGAAACTATTCTTTGAACCAAAAAAGTGATATCCTGGCACAGTGGAAGGGATAGCTGATCAGACCAGAAAAAAAGTAAACACTTAGAATCATAGAATCAAAGAATGGTTTGGCTTGGAAGGAATCTTAAAGATCATCTGTTTCCCGGTTCAGCTTACATGGTGAAGTGCAAATAGAGCTCTGCTCTAAAAAGAGAAGGTGAGCAGCTTCAGGTGATGGGACACAAGAATGGTGGCAGCAGACACTCACATTGCCTGTTCCGGTGAGTACCAGACAGACGTGACAGTGCCTGAACTCACTTCATGAATGGGGTGATGGATTGCCAGGGACTGGTATGTCTTGTGTGACAGTTTCCCAGAGCAGGCATGATTGAGCCTGGCATGCCCTGGGTGCAATGGGGTGCACAGGTACAATCTGTTTCATTGAATGCATGAAATGCATGCCTCCACTTTCACCAGGCTGCCGAATGGGCATCAGTTCTGCTCGGCAGCAAAGCCGGGCGCTTTCTTTCCAAGGTCAGCCCAGGCAAGGTTTGCCATGAGCCCCGAGGGCAGCCTGAGCGAAAACAACGCTGAAGTCAGCTCGTCAGCCCAGGGGATCATAGCCTGAAGGGGAGCTAAACCCAGGAGTGCCGGCCAAAGGAAGCGGGCTGATACCCGAGAAAACGGGCTTAGCCAAGCTGCGGGGAGATGCCTCCCAGGAGCTCACATAGGAGGCGGCCGTGACGACCAGCTCGCCCTGTGCCCGGTGCTGCACGCCCTCGGGACTCGGCGGGGCTCCGCAGCGCCGGCCGGCTCCCAGCAGCCATTCTCCGCTTGTGACCCTTTTCGCCGAGCCCGGCTGGGCCGGGCCGGGAATTGTTCGGGGGCGGTGCAGGGGCGGTCCACGGGCGGTCTGGGGCCGGTCCAGAGGCGGTCCGCGGGCGGTCCAGGGGCGGTCTGGGGCCGGTCCGGGGGCGGTGGCCGTGGCTCCCGCGCGAGGTGAGGAGCGCTGCCCGCCCCGCTAGTGGAGCGGGCAGGGGCAGCCGGCGGAGAGCGCAGGGAGGTGAGGAAGGGCGGTGGGCGCTGTGGGGACAGCGCCTCGCTCAGTCCCTGAGCTGGGCTGGGCTGGGCTCGGCTCGGCTTCCCAGTGCCGCCTGCGTGGCGGGGAGGAGAGGGGAGGGGCGCAGACTGGGGCCGGTTGGGCTTTTCCCCGCGTGTCTCCTGCCGCGCCAGCACCCGTTTGCCTTCCTTGCGTGTGTGGGGAGCGGGCTGGGGGCGTCCCCCGGGCCGGCGGCCCCAGGGCGGTCGGGGTGCCCTGGCCAGGTGAGGGGCAGTGCTGATGGCTTCCAGAAAACCAGCACCGAGCCCCTGGGTTTGTTGCTTTCAGCTGTGTTTTGAGGCCGTGTATATTTCTGCGGGGTGTGTTGGCGCAGTCTCCCAGTCTTTGTGGCTGCTGGTTTCTCAGCTTTTATGGCCCGAAATAGCTTCCGTGGAAGTAATTTTTTATTTTGCTTTTGTGTCTGCTTCCTCGTTGTGTGTGACATTGTACAAGCTCAGGTAGGAAGTACGATGGACAAACGAAGGCTGTAGGAGTGCTAACGCTGCCACATTTTTTAAAGTACTTGTAACAGGAAGCGGGATAATGCTTGCCGTAAATCCTCTTGACCTGCTAAAACTCTACAAAAACTGTTTCTCTATTTATTTATTGCACAACGATGATCAGACGGGGCCTCTTTATTAACTACTTGTGTGACAAGAGCAAGATTTTGGGTGAAAGAGATGGCTGTGTCCAACCCAGGAAGGAGCTGCTGCTCTGACAGTCCCGGACCTGTGCTGGTCACAGCCGTGATGGTGCATGACAGCAGCCTGGGGAGCCACAGCTTGGGAGGAGAGATCCACTAAAAGTTACCGAGCTGAATCAAGGCTCTGGTGTGCTTCCAGCAGCAGCTCTTAGGTTTATACGATTTTATTCAGGGACTCGAGAAAGCTGCAGGATGTGTTTGTTTTTCTTTTTCAGAAATGCAGCACCATACGCTTAATTGACTTGGACCATTTGTACATGTTTAGATCCTTAAAAAACAGGCTAAAAGGTCTTGCACAAAAGTTGCAGAAAAGTATTTTAGAATGCAGAATCCTTAATTCAGATATTTTAATTCACATATTTTATGAGAAATGAGATGCCTATTACTTATTTCTTGGTGTTACTGGTTTCCTCTCTCCTCCTGATATCAAGACATTATTTTTTTAATACTTAACATCACTGTTTATGATAAAAATAATTTTGTCTGTATGAGCTATTCAGGTTCTTTTAAATGCCTCCTAACAGTACATTGACAATGTTACTGGATACTTAATAACTTAATTTGGATTTAAATAAAAAATGTGTCACATTAAAATTCTCATTACTTCATATTGACAGGTATCAGGAGTTAAAATGACATAGGAAAGTATTCAAAGTATGGACTGTGAAATTAACTCCTTCCACTTGATACTGAAAGAAGGTACTGTTCTCAATTTATTTGAATATTGATAAGGCTGCCCTTTTCTCTGGGCTTTGGATACACTCGTTGTCTCCAGTTTGAAGAAGTACACTTCAAGTTCAGATTTAGAACAGTTAATACTGTCTCAAAGTTGAAGAGGAATTTTCTTTACAAAGACCTAACTATTGCAGGCTTCTTTGACTGCATTTTGATGTAGCTTCACCAGAATGCCTTGAATAATGGGTTTGTCTTAAAGATGCAACATTTCTGCAGTTTGCAAGATTGTCTGGAAAGGAGACACAAGAACTAAAGTTTGTGGTCATTGTGTCTATGTCCCAATACTCTTATTATAATGCTAATTATTACCTTGCCCTAAATTTAAGTATTTATTTCCTTTTAGTTGTTGAACCTATCTTAGGAGATTGCTTCTCAGATGTGTAACATTGTGTTGTTTTTGGCAGAAACTTCTCTGGAAGATAACTTGCTAGAAGTCTTGGTCAGTCTCTACTGCAAGTTTTGTTGCTCTTCTAAGTCATCACTCTAATGTACAGGGGCATGCTCTTGCTTTTACATTTAGGATGTCTGTAGAAAATTTAGTTTTGTATGTGTATGCTGCTGTCCAAATGACATGTTTTGTAAAATGTTTTTTCCCCTTTCTCTACTTTTTACAGGTAAACTGAAACTCCAAAAATGATGACCTGCTCATTGGCAAATTACAGGAAAAGCATGGCAACAAAATAAGCACTGTGGTATGAGGATTTAGTCAGATAAACTGTCCAAAAGAGCTATTTACCTGGAGGCTGTTATATTAAATTATTGAGTTCTGCGCTGCGTGACCCTCACTAATACCCCAACACTTCTGCATATGAAATGCTTCAAAAGAAGGAACTGCTGTGGCTTATTTGTGACCAAAGTGAATTACATTGGATATAAAAGTAAGTCACAGCTTACTTTTTCATGGAATAACTTATCTGCTTCCTGCCATTTGTGGCTGGGTAGAAGGCAAATATTAACTAGAACCTGTGCAATAAATGTTTTGCCATGGAATGCTACATGTGAAACCAGCTTGCTTTAGAGTGAGAGGCAGCAGCATGCAAAACAATCAAAAGCTGAGGAAAGGCAAGGCCACTGAATGCAGATCTTAGCCTACAATGACTGCCAGAAGGGGAAGGATTTAATTGTTTGCCATCTGGTTGACAGTAGAAAGCTTGGGGGGATGTCTGATAACACCAAAAAATGCTGGTGCATCTGAGAGGGAAGCAGGACTTGATTAAGGTTCAGGGTTTCATAGAAGCCACTTGTGGGCTATGAGGGCAGTGGTTGTGTGTTCAGTCATGTCTTTGTTGGAGAAAACTGAAAAAAGACCTGAGGTGTGAATTGAAACTACAATTTATGGACACTTTTTTTTTGTGTCTGACCGCAGCAATTCATATTAGCTATGGTTGCCACACATATTTGGCTTTAGATGCCAGTTTTAAGTGGCAAATGGTAATGAAGTTAGAGTATGCTTGTCCTTCTGCAAAGAACTGCAAGTTACTGTTCTTAAAAGCTACCTCAGCTGCATAAGAGCAGTTCAAAGGAAACCTTGTACATGTCTGTGATTGTGACTCCTGAAAGCATTTGGAAAGAAGAGTAAAATAATCAAGCTTGTTTTTAAATTATGGAGTATAGCTTAAATCCCTATGCTAGCATAATTTTTCTTTGCTTGAGGGTGTTGTTTGGTTTTGGCTTTTTTTTTTTAACTATGCTGGTAAAAGACTATTACACTTATGCAAGAATTATTCCATTGGGATAGTTCTAGTTCCAGGAAAAGTTCTAGTAGAAAGCTGAAAACTGAGCAGCTGTTTGTGAAGGCCAAGAGTTGCTGTAGCTGAAATCTTCAGTAACTGGGGCTAAATTACCAAATCCATGTTTTCCCTCCCCAAGATGACTAATGCTTCTTCTGACTTTTTTTTCTTAAGGAGTAATGCAGGGTGCAGAGGGCAGTGCAGCTTGAGCAGTCTTACCACACCAATGGAAAAAACTTCTGGTTTGCAGCAAAATATGACATCAATATTTTTGCTCATTGGTCATCTCATTGTACTGATACCTCTTTTCAGCGCTGGTAGGTTAAATGCTTTGTTGAAATTGCCATTTTAAAAAAGAAAATCTGCATGAGATGAGTTGTGTGTCTTTAGTAGGAAAGAGTTACTGAGAACAAGTAGTGAGTTCAGGTTTGTTTTTGCTTTAGTATATTGACAATAGTTGGATGTCTCTGCTGGGTTCAGATTTCACTGGGGATGTCATGGACAAATGGAGATAAGTTAAAAATAAAATTTAGGGCTCTGAGGTTTTGATTAGCCTCTCCTTGTTTCTTATGAAGAAATCCCAAAGTGATTAACTTCCTTGACCTAAGGTTAACTACAGAGTGCCTTCTTCATGAGGCATGTCTAGTCCTGAAAGCAGTAAGGCTGAGTTTTCTTTACAATTAAATTAGTAGTATTTTTAATGATAGGTCTAGTATTATAGTAGAGTTTAAAGTAAAGTTTAAAACTACATAAGTTAATTATGCTTGTCTTGCTATTCTTGGTATAAGCTATCTAATACTAATGTGTCTGAATTAGATTGAACTATATGGAGACCTACTTGGAAGTCTTTAAATGGGAAGGCAGTGATATTAGAAAGATTAGTGAAGATTTTATTTCTTTTGAAATTGAATATGTTAACTTTGTATTTGTACAGCCATTCAGCAAGATTTGTAAAATCAGTTCAACCAGATGTTTTGCAGTTTCATAAAAATTCAGTGTTGGACATAAAATCGCAGAATGCTTTGGACTGGAAGAGTCCTTAAAGATGATCAGTCACCAGTCCAACCCCCCTGCCATGAGCAGGGACACCTTTCACTAGACCAGGTTGCTCAAAGTCCCATTCAGCCTGGGCTTGAACATTTCCAGGGATGGGGCATCCGCAGCTTCTCTAGACAAATGCATGCAGAAGCTTGAAGTTTTACAATCTGCTTTATAGCCAAATGGTCAGCTCAGTTTGTGCTACAGTAATATTCTCCATTAAGTTTTTGTTTGCATGTTTGGGCTCTTGATAACTCCTTCCAATATCTGTCCTTTTTCTCTGATTTTTTTTGGCTGGTATTAAAAGAAATGCTTGCTAAGCTGCGTGATTGTGTCCTGTCAACTTGTTACACAGGCATAGTTATAAAAACTATGTTTACATTGGCCTTTTCTGTGATGTTCTGAAAAATGGGCCTTCTGGTTAAAGGCGAAAATGTAGGAAGGAAATAATACATTATAGTCAAGACTTACTAATCTAAATACTTTTTCTCTCCAATTTTTTTTCCCTGATTTGTTTTTGGCCCCACAGTCCTAGTGGCAGAATACTGTCAGGAGCTCTGCACTGCTGCTATTTGCACCGTGCTTTACATAGATAGTATTTACTTTAAGAATCTGGCAATTCTGCAAAAGTACTAGCATGGTTAAATAACAAGGACATGACAGGTAAGTTGGGAAGCTTGGAGTTGCCTGATGAATCCCATGGATCTTCTTACACTCTGTTTTGCAGTGAGGCTGTTTGACTTATATGTGCTTGTTGCTGGCTACCTTAACAGAAGGAAGTTGTGCCTTAAGCTTATAAAATGTGTGATCATGTTCTCAGCTAGAAGATGGTAACAAACCAAAAATAATAGCCTTGTGATGTTTTAATGGTAAATTGTTGCAGAAAGTTTTTCTAATTCTGTGTAACTTGGAATGGATATTAATACTTCCTAAACATAAAAGTATAGAAGTTAAAATATTGATATTTAATTTTTTTTTTTAATTTTTTAACAGAAGGGTGTGTTATTTGTGATTACTTTGTGCTTGTTGGAGAGCCTATAGCTATCACTTGCCCAATAATTACATTGCCAGTGCTTCACTCTGATTACAATTTGACATGGTATAAAAATGGGAGTGCTACAGCAGTGACCACAGAGAGAGATGCCAGGATCCACCAGCGAGAGGGCTTGCTTTGGTTTATTCCTGCTATGCTGGAAGATTCTGGACTTTATGAATGCAATGTAAGGTAAGGAAGGAAACAAGTGGATTGCTAGTGCTTGCAAGTGAGACTTGAGTGTACAAAACTTCTTTTTTTAGGTAAGATGTTTGGATCAGTTGAAAGCACTGTTTTCACTGTCCCTTTTGTTTCTGCTTCCTGTGTTTCTCTGCTATTCCACGCATTTAGTACTGCAAAAGTGGTTCATACGGAAGACTCGCTTTATCTTAAAGCATAACAATACTAAAAATTGCCTGTGGGGGTGGTTGGTTGCTTTGTTTGTTTTGGATGAAGTGCTATGTCACAGGAAAATGCCTTAACCTGTTTGGCTTTTCCTGTGTTCAAATTGCTGTTTGATACTGACAGATCAGAAGAACACTGGTTTCTTTGTAGGATGAGGCTAAGAGGAGCAAACAGTGCATTTTATCACCACACAGACTTTCTGGAGAGCTTAGCAACTTTTTGGAAGTCTTACTAGAAACCCACAAGTTAAAAGGCTGAAAACACTTTTTATGATTTATTTTAAAATATTGCCATTACTGGTCAAAAGTGAGAATACGTTAAAAGGGCAAAGCAGTGTGCTAGACATCTTTAGAGACTGAAAATAATGTGTCTCTACTACTGCTCAAATAATCTGAGTGCACAGAGAACTAAAAAGGAATAGATTATTTAAAAAGTATCTATATCTAGTTTTTTTAGTACTTTAAACTCTGGCTAGATTAATCTAGCCAAGCACTGGACTTCACTACTTAGGTCGTCACATCTTTTTTACAACGGCTGAAATTCCTGTGCTGAACAGGAAATTAAGTTTGGGAAGACATACATAAAATGTTCCTTTCCTCATGGTGTTGCCACAACACACTGAGAATAGCCAATACAGACTTTTCAGGTGGCCTTAAATTTGATTTAGAAGTGTGTAGTTACGTGTTCTAGTGTGCATAGAGTTGTGCTGGAGGAGTTTGGGTTGTGAGTGATCAGCAAAAACTTCCAATGTTGCAGGCACATTCCTTCACTGGAGTTTACCAAGAAACCAAAATTTCAGTCAGAAGTCAGAAGACATGTAATCCATTCAAAGCTATCCAGCTGCATAATTTTAATTTAGCCTTTCCTGCTATGGTTTTAGTTTCTTGAGGTATGAGATGTGTTCTTGTGGGCACCTCACATCCTTGGCTTACGTAATATCAGTCCAACAAAAAACTTGCTAAGGTTCAGTCATATTAACTGTAAGCAACATTTTGTGCATCAGACACTTAAGCCATAACTGCAGCTCTGAGAAGTCCTGATGTCCTGATGTCCCCTCTCATGTGTCCAGAGCAAATTCCATTTCTGCTCACAACACAAACTCAGAGCTTATTCCCATCTCTTCACTTGGAACAGCTGCTGAGAGGCTGAGGATGGTGTTTACAAACTACGGGAATATTGCAGCGGTGTTATAGAGGAAAGGCTGGTAGAGATGCTGAAGTCTCCCTCCCTGACTTGCTAGAAATGATACACTGTTAATTACATGACTTGTCTGATGTTCTAATTACAGGAGCCTTAACCACTCTAACAAAAAAACTATAAACTTAACAGTTTTTAAAAACGATAATGGATTCTGTTTTAATGGAAAAATGAAGTTTGAACAAAAAGTGACAAGCACGAATATTGGAAAGATTATATGCCCTGATCTAGAACAATTTAAAAATGAAGAGAATAATCAGCCTGAAGTACATTGGTATAAGGTACTGAGCATGTCTATTTCATATATAAAGATACAAAATATATTATTTAAAGTGTCTTATGAAGTAACTGTCAAAAGCGACTTTTGGAAGGGAAGGTTTATTTTTTCTACAGTTTGAGTATGGCATAAGTGTGAATAAGATTTGTGCAATTCTGGTTTATTCTTTGATTATTTTATGTAGATAATAAGTTTTAAAACTTGTATGTTTCTGTAAATAGAAGGCTTTGCATAATTATTTCAGTTTCTCAGAATATTAGGCATTGTTGACCATGCTGTGGTATTCTTATGCTGCTTACTTTGGTTCTGTGAAAATGATCTGTAGACTGTGGAAGCTTGAAAACATGTATTTTATCTGTTTTAAGGTAAAAATCTAAACAGTTCAACTCGTAATTCTGATGCTGGTATTACAGCAGCTATATGGGCCTATACATGTTAAATAACCTATGTGCAGCACCTATATATCTTTTGAGGTGAAGAGATTCTCCACTACTTGCAGGTCAAGGAGGAGAAGCTTTTTTCCCAGAATTTGCATTGCCACAGAAATGGGGATACACCCAAACAGCAGGAGGCACTGCTACAGCAGCTCTTTCATCACAGAGAAGTAGGGATGGAGACATGTGTTCTCATAAACTCTGCTGCATGTGTAATAACTTCTACTGCACCTGAGACAGAAGACTGTCAAGCTGTGAACTAAAGCGCAGTGTTTGAAAACTTAAAGGGTTGGCTGCAGTGATTTTTTTAAAAGTGCAAATGAGCAAGGTGTTATCAGACCTTGTTAGACTATAGTAAAGCTTGGAAAAGAATCCACATTATGGCTTTCAAAGAACTCGGTGTTTGCAAATATTTTAATCATCAGTAGAGTACAGTAACTGCTTTGTCAGATCTTTTTAGTTCCCTTTAAGTCACAGGTACCTTTGGTGTGTTTAGGAGTGTAAACCTGGATTTCTTGAAGACAAGCGACTTCTTTTGGCAGAGGGTGAAAATGCTGTCTTGATTCGTAATGTAACTGTGCAAGACAGAGGAAACTACACGTGCCAGATGGCATACACATATATGGGAAAACAATTTAATGTTTCAAGAACCATAAGTCTGGAGGTTAAAGGTGAGTGCATGAGGTGATTCTCTTTTTAGCTCTGCTGTAAACATCTGTATGCAGGCATAAGATATTTGGCAAGCTACTTTTCAGCTCTGTGAAATTAGAGTTGTAAGTCTTCTTTACTTTATTCCTGAACATAAAATTGAAAGGCAGTGTGGCATGTTGCTACCCTTGAGTATTGCTTTTGAGAAAGTATTGTCATGGGGAAATGAGTAATGCAAGGTTAGGAATGAGAATTAGAAGAAAGCAGTGGTTCCTGGGGTGGAGGTATTGCTTTTGCCAAAACAAATAGTGCACCATTAAAGTAAATAAAGTTAAAAACAGAAGATTTTTTTCCTGAGACTGTAACAGCAAATGACCTGCTTGAAGCCCTGTTGGTGAACTTGCTTCTCCGTTGATGGGAAAGGAGATGTGATAAGCTGTGTAAATAATAAAAACGTTAATAAATCTTCCTCTGGAAGGGGTTGGCTTACTGTTGGCACTTGGTTGAGCTTTTCTGCTGTCACTCTGTCAGTAGTGTAATTTATTGCACTTACCAATACCACTTACCATTACCACTTGTGATTATGTCTTTGTGGGCAATGTTGCTGGTGACCTGACTAGTAACATGATAAAAGTCTTATCACAATAGTTGTCTGGAGATAGCGAGTCCATCTTTTTAGGTTAAACCAAAATTCTGACTTTATATAGGAGATATAAGAACAGTGAGTTGTTGGCAACCAATCTGTACATCATGCAGAATAATACGATTCCAGCCCAGTTTAAGTATGTGTTTTTTTAAACTTTTAGTTAAAAAAATATTCATCTTATCTAGGAAGTCATTGATACAACTCTTTTCCTCTTCCTTATCCATCTCTGAAGAAGTAAACTGTGTTTTTTTGGTTTTGTCTTTGTTTGTTGGTTTTGTGCTACTTTCATGTCTGCTATCAGTAAATTTGAGATTTTTTATAGCATTTTAAAGTTGGGTTTTTTTCTGTTACCTTGGACGCTAAAATAGAATAACTTGGAGAGAGTAGAGCAAATATCTTATGAGACATTTCTGTTGTAAATTTGAAACTTATAGTAAGTATGGCACTACAATAATACCAAACAATGAAACCAAACCCACTGTAAAACCAAAACTATTGTCCTTTGAACTAAGTTGTGGATCTTTTCCTGCCTGAAGGTTTTATTTTTCTTTGTTTTGGTTAGAAAAACCACTGCAGATGCAACCAGAGTTTATTTATCCAAGGAACAATACAATTGAAGTAGAACTCGGTAAGTAGTGACTGTTTAAGAGATCATTAACTTTAATGAAACAGATAAGCTCCTGGTCTTTTTGAAAAGATGTGTGAACAGTTCCACAGAGTTCAGCAAGACTGGGAGATAAGTATGTGGATTGATAATATCTGGGAGACAGAGGGTAGATAATAGAACATGATTCCTACAAATAATTTCTGGGGGGAGGTAACTGTGCCTAAGATTGGAGTCTCGTGACCAGCAGTGTTGTGCAGGATGCATTTATTTATTTTCTGTTATTCCCATCTATCCTTTTTACCATTTCTCAGTGTTTGTGTCTCGATGTATCCTCAGTATCTGTGGAAATATGGCTTATGTGCATGTAGCACATTAGGATGGTTAGCAGTTGACCCATTCACTAGCTCTTTTTCTTCCTATATGTTTCCTGTCTCCCTTCCCTCTCCACAACCTGGGTTTTATTCCTTGTTTTAGGGTAATACAGATTTTGGATACTGATGTTTTGTGAAACAGTGAGCTGCTAGTTGATGCATATCCCAGGTACTGTTTATCTTGGAAATTTATTAAATAAGAGATTCTGGGTATAAAGAATAACTTCTTCACAGAGAGGACAGCTGGGCGGTGAAGCAGGCTGCCCAGAAAAGTTGTGATGTCTGTCTTCAGAGGTTTTAGAACCTAATTGAATAAATCTCTGAGCAGCCTGATCTGACCTAAGAATCAGGCCATACTTTCAGCAGGAAATTAAATTGAAGATCTTGTTTTCAGCCTCAATTCTTCTGTGATTCTCTGGGCCAAGTATATGGTGTTGCAGTCTTTTCCCAAGCAAAGTTACATGTGTTTAAAGTGCACCACATGTCAGACAGTGGTGTTCTACTGACAAAGTCCAGAAGAATGAGATTGGAGCTGCTTAAACTGTATTTTTAAAAATAATTTTGTATCAAAGGGGGCAGTTTCAAACAAAATATTTGATTTAAAAGGGCATTAACTGATTTTGGAGAAGCGTGATTGGCTATTTACTAGAATTTCTTAGTACAGGAAACAGTTTTGTAAGCATTTGAGGAATTAGATCTTTAGAGAAGCTCTGAGCAAAGGTTGCATTTGGACTCTTAACACCACATGGGAGGTCAGGCCAGAGCATTGTGGATTATTTTTATGTGCATCACCCTCATGGAATCTCACATAACACATCTACTTTTGCTGTTGCTTTTTCTGACATTGAGCTTGTAAATTGTGTGCAGCAGTTGTTGTTTTCTCCTATTAAAGCTTCATGTTTCTTTTTGTATCATGTGAAACATTTTTGCCTGTCCCAAATTCTAACTTTCAGTATATATGGTGTAAAATTGGACAGCACTGAAACACTAGTGGGTTTTGTGTGTGTATGTTTAGGGCTGTTTTGGGGTTTTATTTTTTTTGTTCTGTTCTTTTCTGTTTGGCCTCAATAGCTTGTGAAAAATAAAGACTTATTCTGAAGTTGCCAGGTTTTGGTGAGGATTGGTAGATTTTGACCAGAACTGTGATTGTGCTTTAACAGAAATTATGTTCTTGTGAAGTTCAGAAGGCTTTGTTTTAAACAGTGAGAATATTCAGGATCTGATACAAAAAGTATACAGTCCCGTGGTCTTCAGATGGTTATTTAATTCTGTTGAAATAATCTAGAATCACTCAGCAGCTCCTTCTTTTCTAGTAATTATATCTTCTCTGTCCTTATTAGAAAAAATACATTCCTGAAAAATTTTCAGTTCTTTCACTGTTAAGGAAATTTTTTCACCAGATTTTGGATAAAACAGGGAGACTTTCCATAGTAATTATGTTACCTCATGCAACCCTAATTTTTGTGTGGAAACTTGACTTTTTCTTTGTAACTGTAACTATGGAAGAAATGAAGTAATGTTACAGTTGTACTTCCCTGTACTGTATCTCCCAGCCGTGAAAGTATCATGTAAGTCTTATCCCCAGTTTTGGCTGGTAGTTATCTCATTTAATTCAGAAAAGTTCTTACTGATGCAGCCTCTACTCAGGAGGTGTCTGATCTGCAGGCTTTTAAATTTACTGGAGGCAGTGTTAAGGTTTTTTCAATGCTTGGGAGTATTTTCTGAGCAATTTATTAGTCCAGGGGCTGGCTGTGACTCTCAGCCTGAGTCATTAAGACTGTGTTATAGGACAACTTGTTTAGACCCCTTATTGTAGAATTTGGTCCATATTTGTTACAGCTTGGACACAGCATTAATTAAAGGTTGTGCTGGTGTATTGTTAGGTGCTTTGGACCACCTAGGATGAGCAAACCTTGATTCCTTTACAGACATTAGAGTAATAGCCATAGATGAGGCTAAAAGGAGACTCCAGCCACAAAGTGGGTTTATTGTGACTACTGAGATCTACAAATGATTCCCTATTACAGGAACACATTGGGGGGACACTTCTTAAAGGAATTTGAGATTTGGTTTTGTTTGTTTTAAAATGAAGTTGCCATTCAAATATTCAATATTCTCTGTCCAGTACCTTCAATGGGGTACTGGGGGAAAAAATAAAACCTCCTACTGCATGTCTGGCTGTGGGGCAGAATCTCTAAGCAGCTGCATGAACACTTGTATGGAAACAGCCATATGATTTTTGAATGAGAAGTGGCAGAAGGTGGTGTAGAAACTTAACAGCGCATTCATGAATGTGTGGACATGGAATGCCTGAGGGGTTTTTTTTGAATAATTGTGCAATGCACTAAACCACGTCTTAAAAAAAATTAATTTTTGTGGTAGAAGGACATGAGGGAAGAGATCAGGGAGCATCTCTGATTTCTATGTGAACTCTTGTTCCAGTAACTGCTTTCCATGTGAGCTAAAGGTTTATTCCATACTTTTGTTAGAGACCATCCCTTGGTGGAAGCATCTAGATCTGATGCGGTTCTAGGAAATGAAAGACTTAAGATCTTTACATAGGCCAGCTGAGAGAGCCCATCTTCTGCTATCAAATCCTAACTTCCATGGGTAAAATACAGAAGGAAAGGAATCCAAGAAAGCTGCTTGCCTTCCTGTACATGGAGCTTGCTGAGGTACATTGGCAATAAATACATTTTGCAAATTAGCTTGCTTAATACTGAGATGTTCTGTAAGATCTGGGCTCTTGGTGGGGAAGGAGCTGAGTGACAGGTGAGCTTGCTCTGGAGGTAAAGTGTGATAATATTCAGAAATCATCCCAGTGGACAGTGCTGGCCATAAGATCCTGATTTGGTGTAAAGATATGCAAGGTCACTAAGAATGGGGTTCAGCTTCCAGATGTAGGTTGTCTACACTTGTGTATGTGCATATGATCCTTAACTCAGGCCAGTATCAGCAGGAGCTCAATTCAGTTGCCTACACAAAGAATGCTGTTTTGGGTGGTCTGGCTACTCTAGCAGTGCAGTTTTCTTGAAGATCTGGAGTCCTGTCTGACAACTCTGTATGGATACCTTGGATGCTTGAGAGCATCTCTGATGTCACCATAGGTGCACATGCAACTGATTCGAGCCCTGGAGATCTTTCAGTGGAGTCTGGAGAGTCATTCAGTTAAGGTATTTCCTGTAATGTGAGTGGACTTCAGCAGAGATGAACTCTGTTACTAGCTTAGACAACTAGCTTGTATGTAGATGTGAACATTTAGACACTTAGATTTAGGGTGGAATTTATATCCAGATTGTAGACACCCAAATTTGAATTACAAATGGATGAGTTTTAAGGACTTTGCTTTTCATAAAGTAAGTAAGTTTCTTTTATATCCCTCCTTTTCCCAGCTGTTCTCTCATCACTTGATTCTGCTCCTATTACAAGACCTTCAGTTTCTGTGTTTACATTTGTTTTTTTGTAGGCTCTCATGTAGTTATGGAGTGTAACATATCAAGTGGCATAAATGGTTTGATTCCATTCTGGCAAGTTAATGATGAGGATGTTGATATCTTTGATGAAACCTACAGGGAACAGTTTTATGAGTAAGTTTCCTTATACATTGAATTTGTAGTGTATATGTAGGTAAAGTAATCTGCAGTAATATGCAGGGAATTCATTATAGACTACTAGTCAAATGCCATTAGTCATTGAAAGGCTGATTAGAAATCTGTATCAAACACAAGTATGTTCTTATTGCTTGGTTTTAAAAGAATAACATTTTATTATAAATACTGTGTCTGATACAAATAGAATGAAGCAATCATGTAGATTTTTATAATACTATTGTGAAATACAATTTTGTAATACTGAGTTATGTATCTTTTCCTTATGTGGTTTTTTTAAATAGTACATTAAAGCCTCTCCTCTGTCATTAATATGGGAAGGATATATTGTTCCAAAATAAAAAGTCATCCAACTTACTTTTATTTGTGAAAATGGTCCTTTTTAAAGTACAGACACAACTGCTAATCCTCAAGAACACAAGGCAGAAACTCTTGTTGCAGGACATTTAGGTTCCAATGTTTGATTACCCTGAAGTAAAAAAGTGTTCAGGTGGAATTTCAGATGGGGAAGTCATTCCATTTGTGTTCATAGCTTCTTGTCCAGTCAGTGGATACTCCTGAAAGGAGCCTGGCTCCCTCTTCTCCAGTCCTTCTTCCCATCAGGTATTAACTCACATTGGTGAGATCCATCCCCTGCCCCCAAACCTTCTCTTCTCCAGGCTGAGCAGTCCCTGCTCTCTTGCATGACAGATGCTCTAATTCCTTATCTGTCACATCACTGCACATGACTTGCTCCAGCAAATCCATCCGTCTCGTGTACTAGGCAGCCCAAAACTGGCCCTACATTCCAGGTGTGACCTCACCAGTGCTGAAAATCACTGAAGGGTCATTTCCCTTAATCTGCTGGCAGTGTATTTCCTAATGCAGTCCAGGATGCCTGGGATCTGGTTATTCCTGCTTATATGAAGGATTTGCATTTTGGTTTGAATTTCATGAGGTTTTTTTTTTTTCATTTGTCCATCCTATCAAGGTTCCTCTGGATGCTGGCTGTTGTATCAGACATCCCTCTGAGTTTTGTGTCACCTGCAAAACTGCTAATGGTGCACTCTGTCAAACTTGGGGGGGAGGGGAAAATCAACAAACTCAACCCAAAAAAACCTGAAACAACTAATCCCAGTATGTTTTTAGTTCATGAAATTGTTAGTTACAGAAGTGTATTTACTGTGCTTCACTAGCTTCTTAGGTTTATAGAGATAAAAAAATTAATGTCTTTGTATTTGTAGATAGATTAATCTGTCTCATATTCAGCATAGCTATTCAGTTATGTACAGATGTTTTCCTTGTCCCTTTTTTTAATGACAGAGAGGGATTGCCTCATGGACTTGCTGTATCTGGAACAAAATTTAACATTTCAAAAGTGACAGTAAAGGACTATGCTTATAAGTTCTTCTGCCACTTCATATATGGTTCTCAGCAATTTACAGCCTACATCAAGTTAGCATACCCAGGTAAGAGATCTCTTCTTGATAAAATGGTGATAATTGTAACTAACTTGTGGATATAAGCTCTTCATACTGGGGAGAGATGATTTACCAGGAGAAGGTAAGTTAGCTGAAGACAAATTTGACTTGAGTTTTCTTGTTGACCTGGAAATAGAACTAACTTGTCAGTTAGTTTGACCATGCCCTACTTAGAATTAAAGCTGTGTATTACACTTTTATGCAAAATGGGCAGTGCATCTCAGTTCCTTTCTTTGTGAATTTTTTTCTCACATTCCTAGCAAAATGAAAGAAAACAGTGCTTTTGATTTACTTTGTCTTCTCTCATTCAGTATTGTGGGACTGAAAGTGAATATGAGCTCTAACTTGTTACATGACTATAATTTCTTCATAAAGATTTATCAGGGTAGGATTTAACCTCAGAAATTCTTTAATGCATTGACTAAAACATGCAGTTTGTGGGGGGTGTTTTAAGGACAGTAAATGGGTAGGTTCACTGACAGGTCATTGAAGGCAGAGACAATAGAATGCTAGTTGGTCTGGGGAGATTAGGTCAGGAAATCACCTCCCCACCTTTCTGACTTCCTTGCTTTATGACTGATAGAATTTTGTACAAGAGTTCTCATTCTACTGCTGTGCTGTGTTATATGTCAATATTTTATTTTGGTGCTTCAGCTGAAGAGGAGCCTCATTTATCATATTGTTGAGGTATTTTTTCTTGGAAAGATAAAAGTAGACTTATCAGATAACAGTAATGTCAGAAAGCATAAATTAAACAGTTTGTACTGTTCTTTCACTCTTTTTAAAACAGAAGTATTTTAATGATTAAACAATTTTGTACAATCCTTGTCTTTCCCTGGTTCTAGCTTATAGTTGTACTTTGTTTTCTTTCCTATTCTGTGCTGCTGCAGCTCGAAACATTCAGGGGTACTTAATTGGAGGAGGAGTTTCCTTGGTATTTTTAGTGTTTTTTACTCTCTTTATCTACAAGATCTTCAAAATTGATATTGTGCTTTGGTATCGGAGCTCCTGCCATCCATTCCTGGGGAAAAAAGGTATGTTTATGTAACAGCACTGAGTGTTGTTTTGAGCTCCCACCTTTACTTGCAAAGGAGTGAGTTACTCTCATGGATCATGATTTGTCTTCCTTGGGGTTTTTGAAAGGATAATATTGGTTTTAGGATGTTTAGAATTAATTCAGATGACAAAAGCTGGGGAAAAAATCAGCAACTTCCCAGGAATCAAGAGCTATCATTTCATTTCCTGAAGACCCACCCTAGTGGTTTGAATACTGCTCTGACAGCAGTTTTTCAGATCACTTTTAATTACTGTTGTTGCAGAAAGCAATAATACATTAGAAGTGTTATGTGTTTTTTATTTTCTATAGATGAAACAGGGAAAATATAACTTGGTGTTGTTTTCTATCTAAAGGCACTTCTGATTATTTTACTTTCTGGAAATTTTGCTTTCCTGGCATTCAAAAAAATGTTGATAAGGGGGTTGTCTATGAGAGTAGGCTGAAGTATGGGTAATTTCCGGCCATCTGAGAGGAGATACTTTCTGTTTCTCTAGCCATGTATCTTGTGGAGGTATTGATATTCTCTTAGATTTTCTTCAAAGTTTTTAAAATTATGTATTTTTGAAAAGTTTGATCAAAAATATCCAAAACAATTCAGATCTTGAAATTTGACACTTAATTTGTTTTTGTTGTCATGTCTAAGTGGTTGCTGTGGTTGAAACTCCAGGTTGCAACACCACCTATGAGTATGATGGCAAATGGAATTTTAAGTATCAGTTGTACCACTGGGTCCACTGTTTTTCAAATAATTCAGTGATGACTTTTTTGTGTTCAAAAGAGAAAGTTTCAGCCTAATTTTTCAGGTCTCTTTTGCCTATTCAGATTCAATATCCTGAGTTCTGAAGGCCTGATCCTACAAATATTTCAGGCTTTGTATAATCCTACATGTTTAGCTAATATAGCAGGATTAGGACCTAAAACAATGATTCAAGTAAGGGAAAACCCTCCAGAGTTTAGAGGTTTTTTTGCTTGCTTGCTCTTGTATCTTTAGAATTTATTTTTATGGAAGTTCTATTGTTCATTCCTTAGTTTCAGATGAGAAGATCTATGATGCTTATGTTCTGTATCCAAAGAACAGAGCAAGCTGCTTGTATTCATCAGATATTTTTGCCCTGAAGATACTGCCTGAGGTCTTAGAAAGGCAGTGTGGATATAAGCTCTTCATACTGGGGAGAGATGATTTACCAGGAGAAGGTAAGTTAGCTGAAGACAAATTTGACTTGAGTTTTCTTGTTGACCTGGAAATAGAACCGAGAAACAAGCAGTCAGATGGGAATCTAAACCTCTCTCATAATCAAATGAACTTTTTTTTTTACAGTTGAAGGATTTTGGTAGTGGTTTGAGAAGGAAGGGTTCCCTGAGAAGTAGAATCTAAAGTGCTGCTTAAATTTTTCAGCTTGAAAAAAATGCAGTAGTCTGTTCTCAGGGTTTAGCCATGGGGTTTTATGTGATATTTACCATATTTCACTTTTTGTCACTTAACTGACTGGAATGCCCTTGATGGGGGGGAATCTTTTTTTCCTCTTCCACTTACTGGAACAAAACCAGTTAAGCACATCAGAAACAGACTGTTTAAGATAAAAAACTCCTGTGGTTCTGGAACTTGGGTGTTTTTTTGCATTTGTACCTATGATGGTAATAAAGTGGCATTAGCAAGATAAGTAGTAGATAGTTGGTAGCTCTTCTCTGTTCCTGCAAAACAAGGATCTAGACATATAGACTCTGATGGGGTCAGATTGTGTTGCATTGGCCAGATTTCTATGGTAGGCTAACCCAAGGTAACAGCTTGCATGTTCATATCCTCTCCCTATTTTGATGTAAAGTGTGTCAGCTTAAATATCAAACAGTTGATGAATCAGCTGCAGAATACTGGTAACAGAAAATAGAAATGTAAAACCTTAATTTTGCACAACTTTTTTCTCTACAGCTGTGATCAGCATTGCTGATGAAAAAATCCGTCAAAGTAGGAGAGTGATAATTGTTTTAGTACCAGAGCCCTCCTGTTACAGCATTCTGGAAGATGAGTCTGAAAAGCAGCTAGCCATGCATAGTGCTCTTATCCAAGATGGCATTAAAGTAATTCTCATTGAACTTGAAAAAATACAAGATTATGCAACCATGCCAGAATCCATCAGATATATTAAGCAAAAGCATGGGGTTATCCGATGGAAAGGGGACTTTTCAGAAAGGTCCCACTCAGCAAGAACCAGGTTTTGGAAGAAAGTGCGCTACCAGATGCCATCCAGAAAAAGTGGCTCTTTGTCACAATTGCATTTGTTATCAAAAGACTTGACTGTTCCTTAAATAACAAATGAGAAATGACACTTAATGACTGATTGAGTTCACACAGTTGGTGATGGATTGACTGAAGGTCCCATATATCTGTTTTGTGCAATCTCATCCAGATTTACTGAAGTGAAGGTACTACAGTTTCATCTGCAGATGTGAATCCTTTTCTGCTTCTGGCTGGATCAACAGAACACCGTGAAATATCATCAGTAGCACATGTAGGAAGTACACAAGTACTTTTCCAAGAATGATTCTGTGAAATTCCCTTGTACTAAAAAATGAAAGAAAAAAAAATTGTCAAAAACTTGAAGCCAATGAAGAAAATTTGATTTTTTTTCCTGCAATTAAAGTTTCAATATGAAGGGAATTGCACTAATTATTGTTGTGCTATTACATAAGGTGCATGGCTGGTGCCAGTAAATGTTTGTTTCTCTTTTTTTAATGAAATGACACAAATCTTTTTTTTGCTACAAGTTTATTATTTACCTTGTTCAGTTTGTGGAAAGATAAATCCCCATGTTACTGCATCAGTGTGTTATCATCCAGGAGAATTCACATCCAGGAGAAAAGGTAAGAGAATTCCAGCCCTCTAAAAGTGATGTTGAACCTGACAAAGCTTAAATACTCTTCCTTGATCTCTTTTACATGTGAAAGAACAGTGCCATTTTTAGTCACTTGTCACATGCAGATATTGTAAAAATACCTTTGTAATCTGTATCGAGTCAAAAAATTAATCTCCAGAAAACTTTTTCTTTCCAGTTAAATGGCTTAATATATTTATTTACCCAAGTGGAACAATTGGCTAATGACACAGAGTCTGTCCCATGGGAGGTACAGGATGATTGACTTCATCCACCTTACCTTGAGGACCATATCAAGGGGCAGAGAGAGAGAGATGCCCCAGTGTTACCCCCTACAGCTGCTTGCTTTTCTCCTTTCCCTCTGCTCTGATATGTAAGGAATCTGAGATGATTGTGTGCTGAGGGCTGCAATCACGACTTTCCAAACAAAAGGGAAAGGAAGTTGTGTAAAATTTTGAATCCTTTCTGTTTCATATTAAAATATTTTTAATAGTATTTTGTATGCCCAAAGTGTTAGCTCTAAAGTTATATTTGACTTGTAGGCAGTAATGTAGTTTGCAATGATCAGTTCTTTTTTTTTGGGAAGGGAATTAATTTGAATTATTATAAAAAAACATCAGACCTCTTTAATGCTATGTTTATAGCTATTTTTATAGAAACAGGAGATGAGAGCCAAATTCCCCCTGTAATTTCAGTCTATCCTTGAATGTTATGCTTTTAGATTGTGAGATCCTGTTGTATAGGGAAGCTTCAGGAACTAACTGTTACTGCTGCTTGCAACTCTGAATTTTTGTGTCCTATCAGCTTCTTTCTTGCAGCATCTTTTGCTCTCCTCCCATTTAAACTCCAACCTATATTTTCTCTTGCAGCTCCTTTATCTTGAAACAAGCCACTTGTTTTTGTGTCAACCTCCATCACTTTCCAAGCTCTGATTGAAGGCTCTTGCTAATACAGTATTGGGCAGAAATTTTCCCTCTGGTATCTCCACTTGTTGGTCTGAAAAAAATTATGTTCTGCAACCTTCAGAATTCATCTATTCATTTACACACTGCAGTGTTGGCTGTTCTTCTTTCATGGCTCAAGCAATTTTCTTATGCCTCCATACTCAACCAAACAAAACTGTTCTGGCTGATAAGTGACAAAACCAGTGGAAGTAAGTTTTTTTCCCAACTAAATTAAGTGTGTGCTGGAAACTAGAAACAGTGCTTTTGAGGGACAGTGCCTTCTGAGCTTTGTGAGTTGTGTGTGTTTGGCAGAATAGAATAAGAATCTCTTAATTTCTAGAGGAAGGGGGGAAAGTGCATTTGAAATGTCAGACTAATTAAAACTGTTATGGTACTGAAGTGTTTTATTGATGAATGTCATGTATGCACAGACCTATGCAGATGCTCATAGTCTTTTCCCATTCTGTGTTTTAGTCACAAGAGAAGTGTCAAGGGACAATCAGTCCTAGTCATGAAGTGCCACATTTACTTAGCTGTTCATGCAGTCTGCCTTTATATATGGTGTGTTCTGTGGCAGCCTGTTGTAGGGTAAAAGAACTTTGAGATCCATCTGGAGTTACTGAAAACCATCTGAACAAGGCTAATTGTTATGATTCACACTGATAGAAGAATCAAATAGGACAGAAACTCTATGGTTTGGTCACAAAACTCTTCTTTAAGAAGATCTCTGTATCAAATGTGAGACCAGACACTGATGTTATGGTATTTGTACTCTGAGAACTAGGGTGTAACACTGACTTTGTGCTTTCACCTTGACAGCTCACAGTCATGCAGGCCAGCCAACAGAGTTCCAGCGACCTCAATCCTCCTAATTACTTCTGCTGACTGGAACAGATTGAAAAGAGAACTGCTACTTGTTATCCCTAACTTTAGGAATGGAAAGTTATTTTACTGAGCCAAAATAGTGGTTTTTATAAAATACTTGTTCCTTTTGATATATTTATATAAATAATGCTAAAGTTTTCATGTGACTTATGTAAAGGCACTTTGAGGAAGAGTTCATTTTAAAATTTAATAAAGGCACTACATACTTTTTTCATACACACTGCTGGTTCTTTTACCCTCTTTCTCCACTAAAGCATACTGAGAATGGACAATGGCAAGCAGCAGTTGTGACTCAGTGGCTTTACAAGATAGCTATGATAGATCTTCATTCAGGCTGCTGCCAGTCCATCTGGCTGTGGTACAACACTAGCACAAACCACCTCACCCTGCCTGGGCAAAGAGAGGCTGTGAGCTTGGCTCTGCTCTCTCTGGTACTCTCCTTGCAGCAAGGTGAAGCTACAGCAGCCCCAGGGCTGCTGCATTGCTCTCTGGGACTGGCATGGTCCTCAACAGTGCCACACTGAGCAGCCTTTTGCTGCAGCTCCTCAGGAGCTGGGGAAATGCAGGAGGCTTCAAATGGGGTAAATGTCAATTGCTTCTCAGCAGCAGTGGGGAGGCAGCCTTCTCTGCTCAGCTCCTGGGGCAAGTGCTTACTCTCTCATCTGATCAGGGAAAGCCAGATCCTTGTGTTGTAGGGGTTGGGGTAGCCCAGAAACCAATTGTATCCTGGGCTGCATCAAAAGCAACATGGCCAGCAGGGTGAGGGAGGTGATTCTGCCCGTCTGCTCTGGTGAGGCCTGACCTGGAGTGTTGCATCCAGCTCTGGGGTCTCCAACATTTGACCTGGAGTGGGTCCAGAGGAGGCCACCAAGTTGGTCAGAGAGATGGAACACTTGTCCTGTAAGGAAAGGCTGAGAGAGTTGGGATTGTTCAGCCTGGAAAAGAGAAAACTTTGGGGAGGACAAATAATGGTCTTCCAGGGCCTGAAAGGAACTTACACAAAAGATGAAGCAAGACTTAACAAGAACATGTAGTGACAGGACAAGGGGGAGTGGCTTTAAAGTGAAAGAATGTAGGTTTAGATCAGATATCAGGAAAAAATCCTTTACTCTGAGGGTGGTGAGGGACTGGAATAGATTTCCTGGGGAAGCTGTGGGTGCTCCATCCCTGGTGGTGTTCACTACCAGGTTAGATGGAGGTTAGAGCGACCTGGCGTAGTTGATGGTATCCCTGCCTGTGGCAGGGGCTTTGGAACAAGACAATCTTCAAGATTCCCTTGCAACCCAAACCATCTCTATGACTCTGTGAGTCTGAGTAGCCTGGCTGACTTGTCCTTGCCTCCCAACTTGAGTCCCACACAGGCTGAAGCTGATTGCTGTGGCTCCGGTGCATAGATACAGGGCAGTGAAGAGGGGAGTGCTGTGCTCCTTCTGCACTTTCCTCTTCTGCAGAGTGGTTTCACTGCAGGATTCAGGTTTTCAGCAGGTATGAGTGATTTGTCCCAAGTTATACCTCATCTTTTTTTTTTCTTTTGTCTGAAGTTTCTTGCATGATAGAAAAAAAAAGTAGTGGAACCAGAAAAATGAAAATGTGAGAGGGAGGGGAGGATGGAGTCAATGGTAATTATTCCTTTTTAGAAGATGGCTTGTTTTGTGTTAGTACATCAGACAGCAGGGAATTTGATTTTAAATGTAATGCACTTCCCTAACCTTGTGCACTGATTTCACTAGAAGTTAATGATGAAATAGTATTTAGGAAATATGGATGAAATAATGTAAATGTGACACACCAAAATGCTTACTCAATGGTTTTCTCTTCATTATGTGACGAGCTGTAATGAAATATGTTTAAATGTATTAGCACTTAGAAATGCTGATGGCTTTTATTATTATATTATTTATTATTATGACTGACAAGCTTGAATGTTGTGTGTCCTTATCACAGTAGTGTTTCAGAGATGAGAAAGAATGCATTGCCCATTCACTGATACAGGGTGTGAGACATTAATCTGACTGACTGTACCTAATTTTTAATTATGGGATTTATTTTATTATGCTTAGACAAAAGTGGAAATGAATAGTCATATGAACTTTTTTATAGCATAATTGAAATATTTTTAATCATCTAAATGCATTGTGATTAAACTGAAACTTTATTGTGGCAGCACATATATCCATTTTCTTTTCAGCTTCTACTAAAATAGTAAATGCATCCTACTGTAAAAAAGCAAAGGTGTTGTTTAAGTAAGAGCAACTTTTTATATCAAGCTTTTGTATTTCTTGGTTTAAATATTCTAGGTTATTTTCTCTGTCCTTCTTCAGTTTCTAAATTGCATTGAAAAAGGACACCCTAATTTTTGTCCATATAAACACACAAAAAGTGATAGTTCTCTTGGCTAGAATGGCTCTAGAAGCAAAGGTGGCTCAGTGCATCTGAAGAGCATTACTGAGCCCCAGAAACTTTCCCACACACCTTGTCTTGATGGACTGCTCCAGCTCTGCAGGGGTTGTAGGAGGCTTCTCAGCAGCTCATGGGCAAAACCAGCAGTTAGCAATGATACTCAAGGTGGAAAACTCCCAGTTTTCAGGGATGTTTTAATGTAAAGGAGGTAATGTGAAAAGGACTGCTATTGTTACCAGCAAAATTACTTTCCTGAAGGAGTGTTATAGATTTTGAATTGTTATTTCTATTGTCTATGTTTTAATAATTAATTGCTGTTGCATTTAGAAAGTTAGTCAGCTAAAGACGAAGTGTTTCATAGTTTCTGAGGGGATCTTGTTCTGAATAATTGTGGGTCCCTACAGGGCAGTCCTGGACCACCTACTCTGAGGTAGCTGATGCTTGGGATACCCTTGTACTAAATTGTGGTGGAAGAAAGGCAATCAATTAGCCTTCAGGCTCATGTACAGGCAACAACGATTCAAACTTTATGGTAGGCTGATGGTCTGTAGCAGCAACTTCAACATTTTTGAACAACATGTAGCAGCAGTGATTTTTGAACAGCTTGTGGATTAAGCTTTTCTGGACAACATGTGGGAACAACAAATCAAACTTTTAGGAAGAGGACGAAAGGAAGAAGGAAAGATAGGATAATAGAGAAGAAAATATCTGGGTCACACCCCTGAGTTCCCGCACTGTCTCTGGTCCAGTTCCCGTGGATGGTGAGTGCAGGGTTACACCCTGTCCCTCTCTGTTTTGCTACTTATAAACCAGTCCTTGCCCGTGTGCATTTTGTTATTCTTTAACTTTTTGGAAGGAGACTGGTGGGTCTCGTGGTTTCAAATGCCTTCCCCTGACAGATGCAAGTGCACTGCTGTCTCAGACTTGTTTTTAGAAATAGTTCCCCAAGATAAGCAAGTTGACCCGAGAAAAGCACTCTTCTACCTCCACAAGACCCTCTTTTTTTAACTGCACCTTATCTAGATGGCATGGTTGTTGCAGTATTTAATTTCAATAGCATGGTAACATTCCTTTTACCTTCTGCCAAATGTTTGAGACATTAACTCTTTCAGGTTTCCAGTTTCTCATACTGATATGACTGAAAAAGGAGTGGAAGGAATTGCTTAATGCAAATCACATATGGTTGCTTGGGGAAGCATTATTTACATAAAAGTTACTAGTCAGTCTTCAGTCTTGTGTAAAAACATGATACAATTCCATGGATTTTTCTGTAATTTCTTTATCTAAATCCAAAAGTTTGATGTAATGATTCTATGTATTCATGAGGAATATTGAATTGAAACAGCTAAGAAAATGGTTTTCTTCAATTATAGTAGTCCTTTCTAAAATTTCAAGTTATAATAGAATTAGTGACACTTTTTTAATAGTTTTGTGCTTAGAAACACATTCACTTTCAAATTCAGAGCCCAGGAACCCAGACATTACTCAACTGCTCTTTAGCTGGTGCTTCTTGCAGAAGTTTAACTATGGACCTGATGCTGAGTTCACAAATAGTCTATGAACTATAGGTCTGGTTGCATTCAAAAGAGAGCACTGGATTAATGAATAACAGGATTTATTGGCTGCAACATCTTTGGTTCTTTTGGATTGCCAGTGATAAAGGCATTAACTGCAGAATAGCTGTATGTAGCACTAACAATATGATTGCAATCACAAGCTAAATATCATGGATCAACACTTGGCATAGCTGAGGACACAAGACTTATCAAAGGTATCCCTTCTGGGGAGGGCAAGGAGGACAAACCCATCAAACTGTCCCTTCAATTTCATGTCACATTCTCATCCCCCCACTTAGGTGTAAAATGTACCCCAATTTCAAATCTTACTAACCACTATTTTGTAAAGTGCTCCAAGTGGGGCTGCAGTCAAACCTTGCATTTTTTGTCGTTGCATTGTACAGAATATTTTTCTATAGCAGGTGCACTTGGTTTGTACAAATTATTCCAGGGTATCAGGTAGAAGGATGAGATCCTATGGCTTCCACCTCACTCCACGTTTGTTACCTATTGAAGCCTCGGGAGGGTCTTAGTAGCCGGGCATTGGTTCGGGACCTCTATCCCAGGAAAGGACGGAGTCCCGGAGTCCAGCCCGCTCGGACCCGAGCCACGGGGAGCCTTCCAGCCAGCAGGGTGATAACAGCTCTGTATAGTGATAATCAGCTCTTTAGGATTTCAGCTGCTGCTAGGCTTGGCTTCCCCGGGCATAGGCTTCAGGCAGACAGAGAGAGAGGAGAAGGGAGACGCCGGCTGTTCCACGGAGATGGTTTATTGAGGAGGACATGAAAGGAGCTGGTTCTTCTTCTTCTCCGTTAGTAGAGTACAGTAAGCTACTTTTATACCCTTGGCCAGGCTCCAAACTTGACCAATGGGCAAAGGTTAGAGGGTTTACAAGTGACCAATAGTAGGGTTAACAGGACTTTTTCCTTATAAGGGTACAAAGATACGTTGCGAGTCTGGGGTCGGAACCCTCTCTGCTGCTGTGTCAGCATTCCCATTGTTAAATCCTCCACGGTGCCTTGGGAAGGCTTGTGGCATTTACTACAGTTACCCATGACAAATCACACACACGACCTCCGTTTGGTTTTCATGATTACATTGTGGCTCCTCTGACGTACTGAGCTTTGCATTATCCAACAGTGCTTTTGCCACCTGTTACTCTTTTCTAGTCAAATGATGTTGTTTATGAGTGGAAAGTGACAATGTGAGGTGAAAATCACCATCCCAGAACTTACTCAACACTTATCAATTCTTGCATGGCAAGTGTGATGAGTAGCAAGCAGGTTGCAGTATGTGGTGGTTCATAAGGCCATGAATGTGGGCAGTTTAGGTGCCCTCCTGGTACTGCATCACACCTTCATTGCCTCAGGGGTGGAAGGAAAGCAGGTTAAGGCAGCCAAGTCTTCTGGGGTTGAGCCGAACCATAAATAAAACTTTTGAGAGCTGTCTGTGACTCCAGTATTACAGAGTGTTTTAGTTCTTTGGTGCTCTTCAGCCTAGCTGCCCAGCAGCTGTATCCTGACTCCACACTGGGATGTCATGTGGATTCAAACCACCTCTTTGGCTTTTCATGGAAGAAAACCCAGTCTTCAGCCAGAAGGGGGTCATGAGCATGCTTTGTAGCAGAGCCCCAGCATGCAAATGGTCAGTGCTTTGAGAAACTGAAATATTATGAGAATTTCCAGTGCAAACCCTTGATTAACAGAGAATGAAGGTTGACAGCCTTGATTTCCCATTTCACAAAAACCCAATCTGTCAGAGGCTGCTACTTCATTTTTCAGTCCCTCTTTTCAACTCTTGCTTGATTCACCCAGGAGCCCTCAATGTTGTTGTTCCTTTCCCGAGCAATCTGTTCTGCCTAGACCCCCAGTGCAAATAAAAATATCATTACAGTTTCAGTGTTACAGACTTTTTCCAACCAACCACTGCTATGACTACAAACTGAGCAATTAATAACAGAAAACAGCTGTTTGTAAAAATCTTCCCAAATATTACAGAAATGTTTTCAGTTGGATTTTTTTCATGCAACTGAAGAAGTCTTGATGCCATATTAGTACCATGTTTGTCCTAAGAATAGATAATTACTCAAACTGTGAAAGGTGATCGTGTTGGAGCTTGCTTGTTTCTGGCTTAAAAAGAAAATAATGGAAGCTTGGTTTTTGGATTGAGATCATAAACTAATCAGCAGATGAGGTACTAACCAGTAAAAAGACTACTTTTTTTCCTTTTTTATTAAATTATTCATTTTAATGTGTGTCTACTACATAGGCAAGGTATTTAACAAGAAAGCTGTATCTTAATATAAAATGATATTGTTCAGGTATTTCTAGTTACAACAATGGCTCCTCCTTTTCTTCCCTTGTCCATAATAATTGTGTTAGATCTTCTGGGGATTTTTTGTTCAATGCTATATTCAAACATAACAGCCCAAACAAATAACAAGTGGAATGATATTTTAAAAATAGTTATACCAGACACAAATAAGAAGAATTCATCTGCAGACCTTTTGTTTTGTTTTTTTTTTTTCTGGTTTTTTTTTTTTTGGAAATTTTTTTTGTGATATTTTTTTGTTTGTTTTGTTTTGTTATGTTTTTTGGGTTTTGGTTTTTTGTTTGTTTTGGTTTTTTGCTGTTCATTAGCAAAACAGAATGTCACTCTATTATCTGCTAGTGAAATTTCTAGGCTAGTGCTGTCCCACTTGTTTTGGTACATATTTTTAGGCTAATGCTTTTTTCTCAGATAACATTTTGTATTTGCGTCTTCAGGAGGAAAATGAGCTTCTTTTTCTTGGTAACTACAGTGGAGCTTAAGGGGGAAATGCCAGAGAGGAGACATGTCTGATGGGGAACATGCAAAAAGATTTCTGTTAGAGGAAGTTTAGTACATGCTGGCATCTGGTAGAAACTTGTTTTAATGACCTACACTGAAGTTCTTACATGCTGGAGTAATTTCTGACTAGTTTTAAATAATAAAAGGACCCATTACAATTGGGAGATTTGACTGTCTCTGAATTGCCAAAAAACCCTTTTATGAAGTTAGAGACCTACATTTTGTTTTGCGTTTTCTTGAAAGTTGTGGTGATTGATGCAATACTTTCATTATGCACTTCTTTCCTGTTTCTCATTTAGCTCAACGTTCTTGTTTGTTGGTTGTAGGACTCCTTGCAACAGCATTTTTAAATGTTACAAGATGGCATTAAACCCTGTCCTCTGCCTGCAGAAAGGGGTTATGGTTGTGTAATTGCACAGATAAAGTGCAGTATCTACAGATAAAGTACAGATGAAGTGCAATACTAGGTCTGCTGAGAACATTTTAGCTAAGTAATTGTGAAGACTTGCAGGTGGCAACGTTGTGGAGAATCTTGTTTGGTAATTTCCATGTAATCTTTTTATCATTTAAACTGTAAGGCCAAATGCTGCCTTCTGGTTTTTAAAGGATTTAATCTCACACCTCCTAGGTACAATTTTATGACAGAGAGTGTCACATGTATTTGATTATAAATGCATTTTTTTTCCTTGTCTGTGACCAAAAAATTGGCAGTAGATACCTGTGCAATGTGTATATATAGCACCTGGAGGACCTGAACTTAGGAAACACAGGATAGGAAGTGGCTGCCCCTGCCCTTTGGCTAGCTCATTCCTATCTCAGGTATCCAGTTATGTTGTTCTCTCTGTGAGTTACCACGCTTCGTCCTAACAAAGGAGTTGTTCATTGGTATATACTGGATGTATTGTTTATAGGCAGAAGTTGTAATCTGTCTTCAATTTAACCTAGATAAGCTAAATTAACTTAAAACTTTCCTGAGATGTAAGCTTCTTATTTCCCCTAGTACAACCACAGTTCAGTGAAGTCTCTTGGGATTTGTGAACATATTGACAGGACAGAGCACAGCATTTCATCTGAAAGTGGGCCAGTGCCCAAAGAGTGTGGCCAGGGATGTGTGGGCATGCAGAAGTTACTGATCCATGAGAGCTGATGCAAGTGGGTGCAGGCCCTGGGCTGTGTTGGATGTAGCCCGTGCTGCAGTGAAGGTGGAGCCAGCTCACCTGTGTGGGGGAGCTTTAGGCAGCTCACACTTGGCACCTGGTGATGGCTCCACCTTTTGTCTCAGCTTAACTTGAAGTGAAACAGCCTGTTTTCATACACTGTCCTTTTTCATGCCAGTGAAGATGATGAATAGAGTTTTCTACTACTGAGGACACCTTGTAAAACTCTGAAGCTTTCAGTGCTGGCAAATGTCCTCACAGATGGGATTTGCATGATGTGGCATGTGTTGATGAGAGGTCTGGCTGAGGCTGCACAGCTCTGGCTTCCCAGCATTGGAAGAGACATGAGATTATCCGTGCTATCATCTCCTTTTACCTTCTCAGATTATCTCCAATAACTCCAATTTCAACCAATATCCCATGGATTCTGAGCACTTTTCTCACTGGACTCTATAATAATGACTTGCATCAGTGCATTGCAGGTGCCTTTACTTCTCTAACCCTACCGGAAACAGTTCACCTGATTTAAGGCAGTGTTTAGTATATTTTTAAAAAAAATTATTTAAAAGATATAATGTACTGGTGAATCATAGGAATCTTGAGCACACTTCTCCTTAATCTGTGATTCTGGATGACAAATGGTTATTTTTGTGTTTAAAATTAAAGAAAATAAGATAGTGATGTAATTTTTGGGTGCAGGAGGAGTAAATAGGTAAAAATCAGTATGAGCCAAGCTGCAGGGTCACATACTTATTTTCTAACTACTGTGCCATTAGTAAATTACATAGGAAAATTTCTATTTTTTTGTACTGCTGGGACTAATGAAAACATTGACATGAAGGCCGTGATGAATCCCCTGGCAAGTTCCCTCCACGGCAGTAACTAGTGCCACACCTTGGCTTCTCCCTTTTCAAGCATCTGCTGCCATCTTTTGCTAGGTGGCTTCCCAGTCAGCCCTGCAACTCTGGCTTTGCAATGAAGCTCAACTTTCTTTGCTCACCATGACAACTGGTTACCACAGTGAAGGCAATAAGGATATTGAAACAAAACAACAGAATAATATGATGCAACCAAACATTGCAACATTACTTTTATATTATGAATTTCCAATTTTCCTGTCCTAACTTAATATCTCTAAATCAAAGTATTTGCATACCCTGCAGATTATACTGTTCTTCAATATTTCTTCCTCAATAGAAGATTTTTCTGTTCTGAAATGATGTATTGCATATGTTTTATGCAGCTTTAAGTGTACACTTATGTAAATAGAAACCTTTAACTTGCATAAATAATTACCTGAAATTACATTTCTTGATATTTTTATTTCTGTATTGTCATAGACATCTTTTACGGAAAATCCTTTCTTTAGGATTTTTCCTCTTGAGAAGCTGAGAGACCTCAAGAACAAAATGTAAACAATGGTTATCTGCTGCTGTGGAATGCAATAGGTAGATCTGTGATTGGCTCATGTTGGTTGTTTGTAATTAATGGCCAATCACAGTCAGCTGGCTTGGACTCTCTGTCTGAGACAGAAGCTTTTGTTATGATTCTTTCTTATTCTATTCTTAGCTGGCCTTCTGATGAAATCTTTTCTTCTATTCTTTTAGTATAGTTTTAATATAATATATATCATAAAATAATAAACCCAGCCTTGTGAAACATGGAGTCAGATCCTCGTCTCTTCCCTCAACCTGAGACCCCTGTGAACACTATCACACTGTAGCTTTAAAAGATTTGTACATACAATGATAATCCTTATGTCTTCATCAAAGTTACCTTGTGCAACAAAACTTAAAGTAGAAATGGTATAAAAATTACATAAAGTACTTTAAAACTCTGTTAAGTTTTTGTTTGCCCTGCTCAGTTTCAGATCAGAAAGATATTTGATGAATACATATGTCAGCCAAATCAAAAAAATATGATTGTTTCCACAGTTTTGCCGTAAATATACTTGTAGTTGTCTTAGAGACATGGTATGATTCTTCTCATATAGAAGGAATGATTTACCAGGTGCAGGTAAAACATGAGATTACTGGATTCTATAATTGCTTTAAAAAAACCCTAACCACTACATTTGCTTGTCATTGGCTCTTGTCCTAAAAAAACTGGAGCAAGTATTGCCCTGATTTTTGCAGTTCAAGTCAGTTGGTGTGGAGGACCTGATGACCACACAAGGCATGCTTGAAAAGACATAATTTCAGACTAACTGCTGTCAGGTACTGTTGATAGGTCACGGATGTTTTTTGGCCATGCAAAATAATACAAAAACTAAAAATCTTGTGTAATCTTGCACTGTTTGAGAATTAATGAGAAACATTTCCAATATTAAATATGGATAGAAGTAGTGACCAAAGAGAAACAAGCTGACTGTATAAATCCTTTTGTGTTTGCCAAGGCAGGAATGAATTAATTTTCTCTGTACCTCCCAACAGCTTTGGAAGTGTTGCAATGTGCCTCCAGCTAGCACTAAACACATTGGATTGATGGGAGACAGTTTATGTGGCCACAGCAGGGCATAAGCTTTCATCTTCACTTATCTGCAGCTAGTGGGCAGGATGTTTGAACGTTTCCATTTGATAAATATAATAAATAATAAAACAGTACCAGAACATGAAATGAAAGAAGTATCAAAGCAGGATGAAAAGGGGTGGAAGGGACAGGACATGTCTGGATTATTCTCCACAGTTTTTGTAGAATACTTGTAATTTGCTTCGCAAATGTTATTATGTATTTTTAACAACGAGAACATCTACCTTGATAGCTCTGTAGTCTATGATTGTTGCCTGCTTTGTGAAAAACATAAGAAAGAGCTTTCCCCTACCTTAATATCTAGTTTAGTAGTTAGTCAACAAGTAAGTGGCAGTGCAGTGTTAAAATTGCCCACATTAACAAAATAGTTTGAGGAACTTCTGCTTTGAAAAACTCTGGCTCTAGCTGTGTTGTGAAACAGAGAACTAAAAATCACCAAAATCTAAAGAACATACTGTTCCCAGAACAGCCAGAAGGTAAGCGATCTCTGTAAAATGCCAGGACTACTTAGTAGCTGTTAAGTTTGTAGATAAAAACCTAGGGACTATATTAGACTAACCTGTAGGTTCAAGCTTCCAAATATCTCAGTGTCAGTCTGGGCAGGTCAGACCAAGCAGCCAAAACAGCCTACTGAAAAAGCAAATAAATCAGCCGATGTCCCCGAGAGACTCCTGCCAGCAGCCTCCACGGAGTCTTCCTCTTCCAGTGACACGGTCTCTTCAGCTAGGGAGATTTGCACGTTTGTTTGAAAACAAACAAACAAACAAATAACAAATGTCAGTCACCTCAGATCTCGCAATCTTGGAGGATTTCCTGCGGCGGAGGCTGAGCCCATCCTGCAGCAGCGATGGGCTGGGGTGGCTGCTCAAACGCTTTGTTTTTCGGAGCTCGTGTTTAACCAGAACCGCTTACCTGCGCCGGGGCAGGGAGGGGACGGGGGGTGGCCCTGCCCTGCCCTGCCCCAGGGCCATCCCTCCGCGCTGGGGACAGCCGGGTTTGCGGGCGGCGAAGGTGAGGCGTCGCTGGGAGGAGCCGCCCGTGCCGGGGCAGCGTCGCCGCCCTGCCTCGGCTGCCGGGGCTCTCTGGGAGGCGGCAGCGGGGCTGTCCCGCTCCCGAGGAGCAGGTAGGGGACTCCCCTGGGCCTGGCCCGGCCCCAGCGAGCCTTCGGTGTAACGGGGTCCAGGGTCTCGCCCGGCCCGAGAGCGGGGGGCGGCCGCGGGTCTGGGCGGCGGGTCCGGGCAGGTGCGGCCGGGAGGCGGGCGGCCTCAGCCGGGCGGGGTGATCCGAGCAGCACATCCATGGAACTGCTGCGCCCGGGGTCGCTCTTTGCTCCCACGCCTCGCTTTTGGGGCTGGGATGCTCGGAGCGAGGTATTGTCTGCTGGGGAAGCTGGGGCTGGGGACACTTGGGGAGTAGAGGCGAGACCCCTTGTAAAGGGTCAGCCCTGACCGCGGCTCGGATCCTGACCCAAAGCGAGCGAGCGCCTGTTCTCTGCAGCTGCCCCTCGGCCCGGGCCGGCCTCCCTGCACCGCCCAGCAGCCACAGCCCCTTCCAAGGGAATGCCTCCAGAAGCACGTCGCAATTTAAATGAAGAGTATTGGAAAATGATTTCCTGCCGTACTCGCTGAGGAATGCCAGCGTTTCACAGAAGCACCATAGTCGCAGTGCTGTCACTACATCCTGACGGGGCTAACGCAGCTCTTCCACACTGACTGGGTATGTCCAGTGAAGAAATGCATGTACTTGCTGTCATCATATTTTTCGTGATCAAAAGTGAGAGACTTGATTAATTTCTCTAGAAGAGGCATGGTGTACCTTGCAGTTAATAGGTGCATAAAAGGTAATTCATACTAATTTTTTATGATTTAAAATATTCCTAGGTTTATATACCTCGAAATAGTGTGATACTCTTACTTTCGGTTGGTTCTCTCATTTCTGAGGACTGTTACATGTTTTAATCAGTTTGTGCTTTTGAATGAGATTCAAATAAACCTGCCACAAGTTTGCAGGTTTTAATCAGTTTGTGCTTTTGAATGAGATTCAAATAAACCTGCCACAAGTTTGCCAGAATCACTGAAACCTGTGATCCTTTGAAGTTTTAGGGAGACTTCTTTTTTTAATTGAGTAGATCAACTTTGGAAGGACTAAAAAGCAGATGAAAAGGTGGTTATGCCAATTGAATGAGAAATTTTAATGAAAAATATGCCTACATGCAATCATCGATGCTGTGATTGTAATTTAGGTGCACATATCATGGAAGACAATTGATAGAGTTTTTTGGGGGGGTTGTTGTAATGATTTTTTTTAAACTGCAATTGATAAAAATATTTCCTTTCAGGGTGAAACTTTATGGGCATGGCTTCTCATACCTGAAATTTTTTTCACTTTTGGAAAATCTGAGCAAAGATAACCAGAGCTGAAGACTGTTATGAATGAAAACCTCCACAGGTCGATTGAGTGCTCAAGATGTGAACAGAATGGCTGGGAAACGGGAGAAATGTAGCTGTTTATCATGGCAGAATGGGGTAGGAAAAACATGTGCAATTGGTTCTACAGTTGTGTGTGTGTTATTTTCATCCTTATTTATGTGAATGCATGCACAGAGCCTAATTTTGCTATGGTGTCTACCTTCCATAGAAATGGAAATTTTTCATCAGGGAAAGTGTGAAATGAGGGAATCTCCTCAGAGTAGTGCATATGGTTTTACACAAGGCTCTACATAAGTTTGCAAGTCTTCTATGTTGACAAAAGGGCAAATTATAAATTTAAATAGATAGAAAGAACATTGAAATAATAGAAAAACAGAATCCTGGAAGACTTTCTTTCAAGATGTGGTAAAATACTACTTCTGCATCTGTTAAATCTACTGGTGGGGCAAAAAACTTTCTGCGAGAGCTCTTGTGAAACAGATCCCTAGTGCAAGAGCAAGGTAATGTCCTAAGAGTCAGAGTTTGTGAAAAAGCAGTGATTCAGAGAAGTCATAATGAAAATACCGGCTCATAAGTAGACTCTATTCAATCCTGTTTTGTCTGTAAATTATATGTTACAATATTTTCCTCTTCTTTCAAATTAAAAATTATAGATTTTTAAGAGATTCTCTGCATCATGAATAATAGAAAAAGTTGTAGCTTTTGTACAAACACATATAACCTACCTTCTCAGATTTTAATGTTTTGTGTCAGAATTCTTTCAGGGACTCATCCCATCTTAGAGCTAGGCAAGAAAAGACCTGCCTGGTAATTTGAGTGGAGATTTCCTAAGAGGGAGGAGGAAAGAGAAAGGGAAGAAGGGAAGCAGGCACTGCAAGAAGCAGTGTGGATGACTCAACACATGGCACACTTGTGAGTCAGTCTGTTGAAGTAGGACAGACACAGCAGCTGGAAGCGTCATCTTCGACTCTTGTCGAAAGTGATGATCCGAAAAATGTTTGTCACGACAGGATGGGGTACCCCTGCTCATACTTCAGTTGGAAGAGTTGCATTTGTCCTCTCACTGTGCTGTGAAACACTGTGGTAGGCTGCTTAGAAACAAAAACAGTAAAGCAGGTTAAGTTAAGGAGCAGCTTGTCAGAGGCATGCAACTAAGAGATCCTTCTCCAAACATGTTAGGGATCAGAAGACTGCTAAAGAGTCCTGACAATCATTCTCAAATATATAAATAAACATGTAAAAGATAAATGCCTAGATTTCAGGTGAAGAAACATCACTAGAGTCCCAAACAACTCTTCAGCATCTATTTTGATGATCTAGACAGAGGGAATCTGTTTCAGCGGCAGAATTTGCCAATAATACGAAGCTATTCAGGCCGGAACATGGAGGTGTAAATTGCAAAGAATGGCACAAAGATGTCACAATAGTAAATAACTGGGTAATAATAGTAGAAGAAAATTGTTGTAGAGGAATATAAGAAAAATTTAAAATGAAAACATATGGCAAAAATCCTAACATCATGTGGTCAACAGCTGACTGAGTTTGCCTGATTCTTAGTCCCTAGTGATGAGATCTTGAAATTTTACTATTGGCCTGTGGAAATATCAGATCAATACTCAGTAGTACTCAAAGAACAAAGATAGGATTAGAAATCATTAGGAAAAAAATCTGGAAAAAAAAATCAATAATTGTCTTTGTTCATAAATTCATAGTGCACTTATGTTTTGAAGACTGTATGCAAGTTATGTCCTGTCCTCCCCATCTCAGACAGGCTGTAGCATAACTGGATGCAGTACAGAAGTGGGTGGCAAAAAAAGTCAGAATTATGAAATCAGATTCCATCTAAGTGAGAGTTAAAGAATCTATGACTGTAGCTTAGGAAAGCAAGAAGTGCTCTCCTAAGCACTAAGGGAAGGTGTGTGCTAGAGATGTAAAAAACCCCAAGTGCTTGACAAGCTGAAATAGGAGATGTTCACTCTTTTTTAGGAGCTGTCAGGTAAAACAAGCAGGTAACAGGCTCAAAACAAGTTAAAGACAATTCCTGTATTTCTCATGTCCTCTTTAAACTGTGTAATCCCTATATTAATTATGTAATGTAGATGTTTACTTTAAATTATGGAAGTTCATATTGGAAACCACTAACTGAAAGTTTTCTTTCCATTTCAGCAGGGAAACATGACAGCAAAAACACTGTTTTCATGTAACATTGCAACAGCATTTCTGTCCTTACTTGTTGCAAGTAAGTCTGTTGGTGGCTATGGAAAATCTTGTTCTGAACTTTTAGTGGAACTTTTTTTCACACAAGTAATACTAACTTTCTGTGGAAGTGACCCTAATAGTGAAATTTACATGCATGCCAATGAATTCTTTTAAATTGTGCCTAGAGGAGGAACCTACTAAACATAATATGTGGTATTTAATGTTCTAACTTATAACAATCATTTAGGTTGGAAAGGAGCTCTTGACATCTAACTTTACAGGGTCAAGATTTTGAAAACCTCTGTAAATGGAAGCTCCACAACTTCATTGGACATCTTGTTCCACTGTTTGATCACGCTTACAATAAAAAAGGGTTTTTTTTTTTTTGTGTTCAGATAGAATGCCCTATGTTTCAATTTGTGCTCATTGCCTCTTGTCCTGTCAGTGAGCAAGGCTGGCAAAAGTCTGTCTCTCTGCTCTTCATTCCCTCCAATCAGGTACTTACACACAGTGATAAGATCCACCCACACACTCCTCAGGTCTTCTCTATGCTAAGCAGTTCCTGCTCTTTCATCCTCTACTCAAGTGAGAGGTGCTCCACTCCCTTAGTCATGTGTGTAGCTATGTGCTGGACTCTCTCCAGTAAATTCAAATCTGGCATGTTCTGATGTCCATGTGTCCATGTGTCCTAGTGTCCCAGGACACTGTTAGCCTTCTTTTGCCACGAGGGAGCATTGATGGCTTATGATCAGCTTGTGGTCTACCAGGACCCAAATGTTCTCTGCAGATCAGCTTTCCAGCTGAGTAGTCTTTAGCATGTGCCAGTGTCCCTTACACTGATGCAGAATATTAGCATTAAGTGGTGGAAAAACATTTTCAGTTCCTGTGGCCATAGCATATCATAATCACCACAGTTATTATGGGGCATTCAACTCAGATACCTGAGTAATTCAATGTTTGGATAAGTAATTTGGAAAAGATCTGTGATGAGAGCTGTGGATGACACAAAATTATTCTTTGGTGGTTAACACTGATGCTTGCTATGCAGAGGATGCCTGGATATCAAACAGTTTAGTGATAGAATGTCAGTCAGTAAAATCAAGTGGACGTGAGGGGGCATGAAAGGGTCATGCATGTATAGCAGAAGTAAGTATGCTGTATGTGTGTGATGTGAGCATCAAGTTAATTAATAGCCACTTGGGAAAATGCTGCTTTGATATCTCTGGGTGCTCTCTGGAATCATTAACTCTGTCATCAGTGGTGACCAGAAAAGCAGAATTTTTGGAAAGCAGCAGAGCAGAGAACAGAAAGCCTCATTATGCTACACTTTAAGCCCACAGTGAATGTGTGCCAGTTGAACTCTGCAGTTCTGGTCATTACACCTCAGAAAGATGGTATCAAAAGAGGTGGAGAGATGAGTGACAGTGTGGTCTGATATGGGATGGCTTCCATATGAGAAGTCTCCAAATGAAGGAGGACTCTGAGGTAAAGAGACAGAAACAACATGGGATGAAGGTCTATAAAAATGTAAATATCATTAAATAGGCAGATGAGAGGAATTTTACCATTTCTCTTAACAAGAAATGCATGATACTCAGAGAATTTATAAAATCCAGTGAATGGTTTTGCATGCAGGACATAAAGGGACTGAAATCAGAGCAGGATTTTATTTATTGTGTCCCCTTCTGCACATTTGCCACTGATAGTTATCAGAGACAGGATCTTGGGCTAAACAGACGCTTGCATGACTCTCTGTGGCAATTCTTATAAAATAACAAAGTGAGGAAGTTTCAATAAATGTATTACTGACTTGGGAACATGACTATGGTATCCAGAGTTGGTGCCTTTTTTGTCATATTGCAAAAAAGAAAAAAAAAAACCCAAACAAAATTCTTGGTTTGCTCCTTTTCTGCATGAGCCTGTGTCAGAAGTAAAGAAAATGAGCTCAATGGTGATTGCAATGACTCCTCTCTAAATGCTCATAAAATGATGGGTCAGTTGAAATTCCCATAGCAAACCCAATATTTTTACAACACAATCTTTAACTTCTGTGTCCTCTTAGGACATTTAAATATCAAAAGCATAGTCTGTCTTAACTACAGTTAAGTGAAGTTAAAAAATAAAGACATTAAATGTGAAATTTGTGCGCATGTTTGTGTTTGTGTACATACCCACCGAACAGACTGGAGAAACACAAGTACTTTAGTAATTTGCATCTGAAATAAAACATGCAAATGACAAGTCTGCTACAAAGGCTTTCTACTGAGTGTGAAGATTGCATTCAAAAAACAGCATTTCATTTTAGTGGCACAACTATATCTGTAAACTACTGAATAGTACTCTCAGCTGTAAAGATAAGGGATTAAAATTGTATTTTTAGTAGTTGACTTGAGAATGGAGGTGAAAACTCCAATGAAGTTTGTAATTTATAATCAGGAAACGAGTTCAGTATATTTTTGTAGAATGTTTGAGTTTTTCTTTAATGCTTATCTCTTTTGTTTAGAGAAATGTGAAGCCTATGATGTGATGTTGAAGCAGAGTCTTGTGCCTCATGGGCAGCCTCTTGCTATTAAGTGTTCACTGGAAAAGAGCTTGAAAAGTGGAGACTACAACTTAACATGGTATAAAGTTGGTAACAAGAGAGCTGTGCCTAGAGACAAACTGTCTAGAGTTCATCAGCAGAAGAATCTAATTTGGTTTCTTCCTGCCATGTTAGAAGATTCTGGAGATTATGAATGTGTCATAAGGTGAAAGTTAAAAAAAATTATATTTTTACAGAAATGAGTTGCAAAGTAAGTAACTTTTAGAAAGAAAGTAAAATTTTGAGGATAAGATAAAAATAATGAAGAAGAGGGAATGCATCTACAAAAAAATAACTTTAGTTTGGGGAAATTAAATCTAGTTTTGGGTTTTTTCCCTTGTAAGCAAAAGTAAATCTATTAAAGAAACTGTAAACATTTTTTTCTTCTCTTTCTTCCCCAAACAGAATGCCATACATTTTGGACCTGTAAAATGTGTTAATTTGATTGTGTTCTATTAATTGCAGGGATTCGACAAGCTGCAAAAAAATGTGTACAAAAGTAACAGTTTTTGAGAGGATTGATGGTTTATGCTTAAATGAAAAATTTGCTGTAGAGGAGGTGATATTCACATCATCTTCTGCAAAAGTCGTTTGTCCCCACTTGGATTATTTCAGGAAAGACAAGAATATTCATCCTGTTCATTGGTATAAGGTGAGAATATAGTGTTTTATTCTGTCATATAGCTGTCCATTATTTATAATAACAATCAGTGATCTTTGAGAATTGGAACAGAAGAACTAAAGATTTACTGTAAGTTGGAGAAAAATGCTTTTAAAACAAATTGGAAGAAGGTTAAGACTTTCTGTCTTTTAAAGGTGTTCTTGATTATCAGGGCAGGATTTCAGCTGAGTTGTGGGAGTGATGCTGACCCATGTATCCACCAGGTGACATCTGTTCACCTCCTGGGAAACACGGCCTGGGGTGGAAACAGATTTACTATGGCATTTCCATTAAGTGGTCAATACTGTTCTATTCCATTATTCTAGTTATTGTTGTTAATGCTCTTTTAAAGGCTCTTTCTGTTGCAAGAATATAGTGCCTTCTGCCAGATTCCTGCCTCTGGCTTATGCAGTCCTTGTGGTACCAGTAGCATTGAAGCTCCTTAAAAAATAAAGTCTAATTATTGGGTGATGCTTCTTGATGAATACTTTTGCAAATACTAACAACCCACATTTTAATTTATTATTTCTCTAATATAAAAAGTTATTTTCCAAAGGGAACGAACTGGGGTGTCTTTAAATTGAAATCTCAGCTGAAGAGAAGTATGTATTTCTTCATATTCTGCCGCCCTCACTCTATCTCACCCTCTGCATAACCATCCTTATGCTGTGGTCCATTGAAACTTCAGATTGTATCAAAGAGAGACAAACCATAGAAATATACAGAGATGTGAATTAACAGAGTTCTCTACACACTTTTAGGACTGCCAACTGCTGGAAGGAAAAAGGTTTGTCCTTTCAAACAGTGACCTTATAATTTTCAATGTAACTATACATGATGGAGGGAACTATTCGTGTGAAACAACATATACCTACAATGGGAAACAATATAATATTTCACGAGACATCAGTCTGGTTGTAGAAGGTAAGTAAATAATTTCACTGTTTTTGTGCTCATAACTAAAGTGGAAAGACCTACTTTGTGGATGGAGATGCTTAGGACTTTTGTTTTTCACCTAAATGTGCAGTAATGACTACCTGAGATATGGTACTTTTGGTATTGAGTGATATTTTGTTATAAAATGGGTGACAACCTTGTCTTTAGTACAAGGGATGTTTTTAGGTGGTACTTGCATTATAGAACATAAAGCAGACTGCAACTGTCCCTGGTTTTCTGAAAAGCACTTTCTTTCTTTTGCTTAGTGACCCCACCAAAAAAGCCTCCAGAAATAACTTACCCAAGAAACAACTCCATTGAAGTGGAACTTGGTAAGCAGTTTTCTCTAGAGAAAATATGAATTTGTATCCTAGTTAAAATGTATTCTCAAGGAGTGTCCTATTCTGTGCTTTCTTGTTTTTATTTTACAAAAAAACTACTTCAGTGGTTAGTTTCTCTCTTTTATCTCCCAAAGGAAGAATGAGGGGTAAGAGGGAAAGAAATGAGGCATGTTCCTTGCAAAATCCTAAAGAAATTTCTCACCTGCAAGGAAGATTGTAGGAACCACAGTGATTATCTGTCGCATCTGTTGTTTTCCATCACTCTGGAAACGATTCTAAGAACAGGTCCATCTCAAATCTGCAGGCAAAGTGATGCCCCAAGGAGAAGCATCTCCTTCCTGGATTCTTCCATCCTACCATCTCTTTCTGGACCTGCAGATCACTGAGAATACAGACCCTCTGTTAGATGAACTTTTTTGAAAGGGTTTAGTATCATCCTTAGCTGGTGTGCGTGTGTGAATCTGAGAACAGGATTGTATAGACTTTAATTAGATCATGGAAATTAACTCTTTACTTTGTAACATAATTTTATAGGCTCAGAGGTTACTGTGGATTGCAACACCACAGGTGCTGATGGGTATGAGGTGTACTGGACAGGACATGGTGTGTATATTGATGTATTTCACATGAGCAGAATTTTTGCAAGTCCCTATGAGTAAGTATATTTTCAGATTAGAAAATATATGTGTTGGCAACCAAGGTGGAACTTTCTTCCTTTGACATTAAAATATTTAGCAACATTTTTCCCTTGCTTTAAACAGCATTCTTCTTAAAAACTCTAATGCTTGCCTTCTCTAATTTACTTCTTGCTTTGAAATAGAAACGTTAAACACAGTAGAAACATGAACTTCACATGTGATTGTATGTTTCTTGCTCACTGTAAAAAATCAGTCTGAATTTCCAGTGTTGAGAAAACGTGTTTTGTGACAGTGCCATAATTGTAATACAGTTTCTTTTGAGCAAGCTCTGGCCTGGCAGAGACCTCTTTTGGTCGAATCAGGCATGTTCAGGTGCATGATCTTCAGTCTGTCTCTTTCTTCTGTGTTCCACATCTGCCTCCCTGAAAGGTTTCAAGAGGACAAATCTGTGCTATACAGGAAAAATCAAGATTTCTAGGTTTAAGGATATTTAGTTACAGAAATTTAACTGAGATAAACTGAAGAGATAATGGAAGACTTTATTGAGGGCATTTGTACTGAAGCTTAGGGGTTAGAGGAGAAAAGGGAGACTGATTTCCAGTGATGAGCTGGGTTTTGGGAGGACTTGGACTGAGTAAAGCATGTGAAGGGTAAGTGGGAGATAAGGTGATGGTGAAAAGCAGGTCAAATGGAATCAGAAGAAGAGAAATTATACCTGACTGGAAAAACCAACTCAAATTTGAGCAAGAGGCAATCTGAAATTTTCTTAGACATTACAGGTTTTGAACTAAAGATTTCAGGTTTTTTTTGTCAGCTCTTATGGTGGCACTGTAAATAAAAAAAAAAAGTGATAATTTTTGTAAATTCTGGAGCACTATCTAGGACTAAAAATCCAATGAAGAAAAGAGAATGTAAGAATATAGTTGCAAGAAATAAGTTTCATCATAAAAAGAAGGGAGAAACAAAATGCTGACTTATTTGGGTGCTCACCAAGAGAAAACACTATGCAAAAGTAATATATTATACTGTCATAAAGAATTATAGTGCCATAGACAATTGGACCATAAAGCAGTGACACATGGTCTCTGAATTGATATTGCAAAAGCAGTGTTATCTTTTGTACTTCTAACACTCATGGTTATCTTTGGTCACTTGCATTAGTGATGTTGATTCATTCATTCCCTGAATGTCATATCCCATTGTGAAATATCTATGTCCATCCCCTCTCATAGGGATTGGCAAGCCCATAACGAGAGTTTATTTAGGTTTGTAAGGAATATTTTTGAACTTCCAACTATAAAAACCTTATGTTCCTTTGGGGAAACATAGCTGCAGATAAGATAAAGTTATGATGTCTTGATGCTTTCCAATGCACATGCTTAATGTCAGTACCAGGAGAGGTCTGACTGCTTGGGTTTCTTTCATATGATGTAATCGTTCATCTGTTGGGAAGTGTGGTTGACATTTGCAGAAGGAAGTAGCCACTGTTGTGCTGCAGATGTTAGAGATGAAGCCATTCCTGAATGGGCTGTGGTTTTATGGTTCTATTTTTCACCTTTTGGACAGGGGAGCAACTTCTTATGACGGGCGCCCTATGCATTCTGTGAAGCTAATAATTTCAGAAGTAAGCAGTGAAGATTATGAACAGCCTTTTGTCTGTCAAGCTTCAAATGCCTTTGGGCAAGTTGCATCCTATATTATATTAAAACACAGAGGTAAAAAATACTATTATTTTGAGGCCTGTGATTATCTATACTTCCCCAGAAGGTGTTTTGATACCAAATCCTCGTGTATCATGTTGAAAAACCTGATGTATTACAGTTTGCAGTATGCATGTGTCTTTGCATAGGGAAGAAATCACTATAGCATTGTACTTATCATTATTTTAAAACAAGGTGAATAGGAATGAAAAATGTAATATTCAAATTTGTATTGAATTTATATGGAAGATCAGATTTGAACAAATTCAACATTTAAAACAAATTTCATATATTTTTGTGCAGTTCCTGACATACGACGATGGCTGACTGGAGGGCTTGTCTCTTTGTTAATTTTAACATTTATTACTTTAATAATCTACAAGATTTTCAAGATTGATTTGGTGCTTTGGTACCGTACTTCTGTCGGTGCCCTTACAAGTAAGGAAGGTATGTGAGTGTGACCCAGCATGTAAGTTTAATTAGCCTATTGATTGTTTTCTCTTGCCTTTACTTCTGGGAAATAATGGGATTATTTAGTACAATGTACATAGTACTTCCATAAGGAATTTTCAGATATGCACAAAGACATTTTGTGCAGGATTTTTTCAGCCATATGGGTAAAATATATAATTATGCTTAAATTAATAAAAACTGTGTAATATTGAAGGCAATCATAGTGAGATAGGCCAGAAAATTGTAGGTTATTCCAAAATGAGCATGTTGTTTTTTGCTTTTCTGTAGTTTCTTTACATGTAGATTTATGGTCACTCTGATGATGAACAATAGGTGTCAGCAGAGCTACATCCTGTAAACTAGATGTTTAAAGACCTGCCTTAAATATTTATTTTGAAAATCAGACTCATTTTTCAGATATTAATTTTATTAATTTTATTGGTCTTTTTTTTTTTCCCATTTTGCGATTTCTCTGTTACCTTCACTTTCCTTCTAAATCCTGTCAATTATGGTGTTGACATATCAAAGAGAAAATTTGCTGCTAGTTCTGTGTTCTGGGATTCTTCTAACATGTTTTAGTTTAATGCACTGTAGGCAAATATATTGGACAGGTGCGAAAAATTTGAAATAAGCACAACATCACAGATATATTTCATGTCAGTTCTCAGAATCAGACTGTCTGAAGTTTCCCATGGCTTGAAACTGAATGGATTACATACATTAAGGTAGTTAATGTTTACTCATGGCTGTGCTAAATGTTTTCACAGGAAAATAATTTCAACTCCTGGTCAAAAATTCAGTTGTACTGTAATACCGTAATAGAGTTCTAATTAAAAGAAAAAAAAATCAAAGTTTTTAACTTGATGAGTTAGATCTGATTTTGGCTTCATTCTTTCAGTCCAGCTTGCTAAGCAAACCTTCAGAAGCCTTCTGGGCTTCTTTTCTACTTGAGAAAAGCCCTCTCAGGATTATTACAAGAAAGAATTGCCATTTTCCCACCTTCTCTTGTGATTAGTCACAAGTGGAGATAACTGCTCGTTAAGTTTCCTTCAGGAGAGGTGGTGAAGAAAGTCCTGTGAGAGGGTACTTCCTCAATGTCCTGGCACCTCTAGGACTGGGAGCTCCCTCCTGCAGGTCCCAGGTCTGCACCCAGCTCATTCGGTGACTCCTTCATCCCCAGCATGGGAAAGGAAGTCAGATGCTCTGGCTGGTCATCTTTATTTTGGTTCATAGAACATTTTACTTCTGTGAGGTGATTCTGTCAGAAGGGTAAAATCAGCCCCACATTACTATTTCTAAACAGTCCAAAAATGAAACTTTGCAATAAAGGCATTTTTCTGAGTTTTAGTTTTTTAATAGAAATGTTTGTGTTTGTTTTAGATGGGAAAATCTACGATGCATATGTCCTGTACACAAAAAGCAGTGAAGGCAGAAGTATATGTTGTCTGGAAACCTTTGTTCGTAGGATACTCCCAGATGTTTTAGAAAAACAATGTGGATATAACCTTTTCATATTAGGAAGGGATGATTTACCAGGAGAAGGTATGCTTTAATTAGCAGAGTTAACAGGTTGCCTTTTGAAATATTGTTCTCAGGTTATAAGTTTATCTATGCAATCAAAACCACAATTTTGGAAAAGAAAGATGTACTTATTTAGTTTTATTGGATAATTTGCCAAATGAAAATATTCTTCTTTTTCCTTTTTTTTTTCCTAACTGAAAATTCTGTTCTGATGTTATGAGGGTCTGCACTTTGTTAGTGATGAGCAGATGACGACTTAATACCATTAATAATATTGTTGAGTTTTTTTGAACGATAAATTCCCCTGAGGGACGAAGAAAACAATTTTTCTAGAAGTTGTGTCATGCAATGGATCATGAATCATGACTGTCAGTGTGAAGATCTTAAAGCAATCACTGCTTTGACCTAGCCACAGCTTCACATGTTTGCAATTTTAAAATAAAGAAATATTTTACACCAGTTGTAAAGTTTCTGTGCAGACTTTGATTGTTCTTTCATCACTTACAGCTGTGGTCAGTGTTGCTGATGAAAGCCTTAAGCAAAGCAGAAGACTGATGATTATTTTGGGATCAGAAACATCTAGGTGCTGCCTGTTGGAAGACACCTCTGAGCAACAACTAGCTATGTATAATGCTCTCATCCGTGATGGGATCCAAGTGATTCTTATAGAAATGGGTGAAATACAGGACTACACCAGCATGCCAGAATCAATCAGATACATTAAGCAAAAGCATGGAGCTATTCAATGGAAAGGGGACTTCTCAGAGAAATCTTGTTCAGCAAACACAAGATTCTGGAAAAATGTGCGTTATCAAATGCCACCCAGGAAAAAGGGATCTTTTTCTGAAGTGTATTCCTTGCCCCTAATGTCAAACAGTTCTGCAGCAAAGGAAAGTTAAAAAGCACTTATTTAAATAATACTAAGAAGGTAATTCTGAATTGGGATGTTTCTTGCATATACTTTATACTGCAAAGTAGATGTTTTCTTTGAGGAGTAGAAACTGCTCATCTCTTCCATAAATTACACCCTAAAAGAAAAAACTCAGTGCAACTTTGTTTCTTCTGGGTTTTGGATAGTGCCGCAATTCATTGTCTTAGTCTCCATCAAATGTTATAAGTAAACAGGGTGATGATGATAGGTTATTAAGTAGCCATGGTCCACATAAATGTTGTATGACTAAATAGCTGTGAAGTCCACTTTTTAAAAATCAAAACTGCAGTTGATAAAATTAAAAGTCTATTTCTATCATCAGCATTCTCTTTGTCATTCTGTTCCAATTCTTGTTGCCTGTCCATGATTGTCTGATTTCCTTATTGATGCAAGAATCTGCTCTGTGCAAGCTTTGTCTCCTGAGCAACAGACCTTACCCTTGCTTCTTGAAAAGGTTGGGGAAATACATGACATAGCATATATTAAAACTCATCACAACACTAAATGTGTTTCTGCTGAACAGTTGGTGCTAAATGTGTTCAGCAAATGGAAGGGAATGAAATCTGTGGATTTTTAGAGTGCTGAACAATTCTCTAATATCTGGTGTATGTTTACTTTTGAAACATTCTCTTGTAATGCTTGGGAAACTGAAAATATTTCGTACTTCTTGAGAAGGGGAAGCTTTCTAGACTGTGCTGCTACTCTGGAAACCAGATGTTCTCATGGTGTGTCTCAGCTGTGCTAACTGCATGCATAGAAATTCTCTGAGAATCTGTCAAAGAGCCATGCTTGGGCTGGATATCCTGGAGAGTGGGAAGTGGCCAGTTCTGAAACATGACCAAATTCTAAAGGCAAGAAAGGGTATCTCATCTACTTATGAAAGAAAAAGTTAAAGACATGTGGCTACATCAAACTTCTTGAGAGTAGCTTGGTATTTCTGGACACCAACCCACTTTTGTTGGGCATCACTGTGAGAAAATGACATGCTGCTTCCTTTTCAAGGTGGTCTGAAGCAGCAGGAGTTTTCATGCTCTAGCTTTGAAGAACATCATCTAAATGCAAATATGAACTTTGCTTGCTTTTTAAAAATTATTTTCTGAAGTTATATAGGTTCTAACATTGTGTTTAGTCCCAGGATAGCATCTGTCATGGAATTCCTTTCAGTTGGTTCTCAGAGGTATGTGTATCTAGAATATATTCTTCATTGGGCTATATTGATGGGAGAGAGAGCAAAATCTAGGAGTGGAAATATATAATCAAAGGGAAAAATTTCCAATAGCATTTCATGGTGCTTTTTTTTCTTTGTAAAGGTGTAGTAAATACTCCTTAGGAGCAGTGTCTCATTCTCCTGGCTGTGGGGTTCACAACTGTGTTATTTTCCACAGCCTTCACTGACTAGAGACTTGTTCCGAGGTGTCACCAGGAAAACTAGGAGCAGGACAGATCCATCAGATGAGGCACTATTGTCCTAGCAGGTGTTGAATCCATGTTCTTTGGAAATGCATGATATTTAGGCTGGAACATTTAAAAAATAAATTTAGGGTCTTAGAGAATTCAGATAACCATTATTTTCAAATTTTTGCATCATGTTTAGCCTTAGCTTGCTCCAAAAAGTATTTAAAATTAGTTTCCTTCTTTCCTTTTTAAAATTTATGTTTAAAACCAGAACCTTGTTATTATCCATGTAGAAGGAGAAAAAAAAATAAGGAAATGGTGTTGAAACTCTGGTAGATTTTTTCAGCTTCCTTATTTCATGTGCTTTGAAATAAAACCCAAACAAAGTGATGACTAGGACTTGCAGTACTATATAAAAGTAAATTGATTTGCAATTTGTGCTGGTATTTTTTTTTTCTTCTGTGAATGTGCTGTTATGCTATCTGGCTGCTTTTTTAAAAATTCTTTTCAGAGGTTTGTCACATTATTCAAGATAATAATTTTCCCATTTCTCTTCTAAATGAGACTCCTAATGACTCGTAAGTGAAGAAGGACGATTGTGAGTCAGCATTGATTTACCTGATATTTTCTTTCAAACAATATTTAGTATGATTATTTATGTCCTTGTATAAAAGTGAGTATGGGAGATAGGTTTTGGTTATCATGGTTGATTGTTAGCTAGCTACTTCAATGTAGCATGACATGAGATGGCTTATTCTTTTATCAGGGGTTTAATTTTAAAGCTGAATTTTGTCTCTGTTTTCTCTCCTTGGAGAATGTTGTTTGCAAGTCACATTGGAAAATGCAATTTTTTTTTTCTGGTACAATAAAAGAAGTCCCATAGAGACAGATGTGCTGGTTGCTCTTTATTAAAAAAAAAAAAAATCAAATCCCAACAAGTCCACAAATGATTAATTGGCAAGAGATTTGCCCCTGAAAACTTGGCAGATTCAGAAGGAAAAGGCAAATGCAGTGTAATCTTGGAAGGGTATTTGTTCATCACTTTGTAGTAGATATATTTATTGTTAATGCTGACAGAGAGCAAAGTCTAAATGATATGTGGTGTGAGATACATTGAAAGCATTCTCTGCACCATTTTTAGCTTTTCAACCATAGCTACATATTTATTCTGTTGGCTTGCTCCTGTCTATTTATTTGGTACTCTAGATTGCATTGTCCTTTCCCTGCCTTGTGATAAACTTGTCTGAATTTGCTAATTCCATTACATCTTTCCATCCATATTGTGGTGCTGGTGCTTTCTGTGAGACTTCTTTCACGATTTTTTCATTATCATATCCTGCTTTCTTATGTCTATGGTAAATAGCACTGAGATGTGGCCTGTTTCATTTTCTAATATACTCATCCCAGCCAGCAGCCAAGCCCCACACAGCCACTCACTTCCCCACCAGTGGGATCAGGGAAAGACTCAGAAGGGTAAAAGACAGAAAACTTCTGGGTTGAAATGAGGACAGTTTAATAGGGAAAGCAAAATCCACATACATGAGCAAAGAAAAACAAGGAATTAATTAATTGCTTCCCATGGGCAGGCAGGTGTTCAACCATTTCCAGGACATCCTGACCCGATCATGTGCAGTTGTTACTTGGGAAGACAAACACCATCACCCCAAACACCCCCTTATTTCTCCTTCTTTCCCCCCAGTTTACATACCAAGCACAATGTCATCTGATCTGGAATATCCCTTTGGTTGGTTTAGGTCACCCCTCCCAGCTGTGTCTCCTCCTAACCTTCCAAAACCAGCATTGCATCTATTACCCTATTAATTCATGGGTAGAGATTTATGTGATTGGGAGGAATGTGCTCTGAGCTCAGAATGAATTTTTAGGATCTGGTAGATTTAATGCAATAGCCCCAGACAGGGCAGCCCTGACTGACTTTGGGGTTCATTGTTGTGTGTTTTTTTTTTTTTTTTTTTTCCTTTAAATTTACCTCTGTATTGCATCCTAGAATGCAGTTGCACCTGAATTGCACCCAGTGCAATTTTCAATTTTACATTTTCCCTTTATCTTGGTGCCTTGAGCTTCTGGTTGAGAAGTAAGCCCATCCTGCCTTTTGTTCAGACACTATGGTAGCTCAGTGACTCTGCTTCCTTTCACAGCTGCAGTTAGTTTTAAGATGAAGCAGGCAGGATACAGTTATTATTTATGGGTACAGTTAATATTTATGACATCTGTGCTAAGGAGAGACCTTTTCCCTAGAAGTACCAAGGAAGTATTATGTTGCAGAGCTTTGGAATACATGTAAATAAAATCAGTGGCTACCAGCTTTCCTTCAGGGTATTTCCAGGTCTCAGGTTTAGTCAGAGATACTACAACTCATGAACACAGGAGCAATAGCATTTCCTCCTCTCATCTTTACACTCATTATTCTCAAGAGTAAAGGCAAAGCACACCATTTGATGGGCATGTTTATTCTCTTTTAATTTAGGATAATATTAACTAGCACTCAATGCATTTGTTGAGCCAAACTGAACATTAGTCACTAAAAGGGAGCTAGAAAATAGTAGTAGCAGAGAAATTTGCTTCCTCAGCCCACTCTAAGATTGCTCCCCATGTTAAAATTGATTGAAAAAAAAGGAGTTTGATGTCTTTTGGGATCAAGGGGCACAGTTAAAATGTACAGCTTGTGTGACTCCTCTGAGAGAGCACCTAGACACTGTGGTATTGCAGCTGGAGTTAGAGCCCTGCTTGGCAGTGTTTATCAGGGGTTACTATCTCATCCTGAAGAAAGGTAGAAAGGTCACCAAGTCATTAAGGTGAATTTTTTTGCTCCAAAAAGTTTATTTTGAATTGCTGTTCCAGATCAAGTGACTTAGATGTGTAAATATTTTTGGTTCATTTCTGCTGTCAGCCTCTTATTTGGTCTTTGCCCTAGTTTGATTTTTTTTTCTTGAGCATAATAGTGGCTGTAGTCAGAGGGGAATTTTGAATGCTTCCTCATTGGTTTTTTTTTTCTTTCTTTTTGATTGAATACTTTCCCTGGTGGACTTTATTTCTGTTGGCAATTATTAAAATCCATATTCTCTCTTTCCCTTATCTCACTGTCTATATGCATCAGTGGAGTGCTTCCTTTTGCTGCACTGTCTGTGGTAACACACCCCAGTGCTGCTTCATCTCTCCTCGAGAGCTGATCTTTTGCACTTTCTTTCTCTGTTCATCTAATGTCTTCTGGAAGATGTGAAAGGAACAAGTGCTTTTTTTTCTCTCTGAACACATTGTTTCTAATATCCACACTGTTTGTTTATTTGTTTGTTTTGTTTTTTTTTTCTTTACCAATATGCATAATGTTACTATTTCTTCTGTGCTGTGGAACTGGGGGACTTGGACAAGCACTGGATTTGGAAAGAAATTCAAGCTATCTACTCTTTTCTGACCACTTGCTCCTAGGGAAGCACACTCAGACTGTATCAACTAGATCTGTGCTTTTTAGGTAAGGTGTGAAACAACTACATAATTTCAAGTGGAACATAGCAGAAATGGCAGGACAAATGCATGTTTAGGACCCTGAGATCAGCTCAGTTGGTCAGAGCATGGTGCTAATAAAGCCAAGGTTGCATATTTTATCCCCATATGGACCATTCACTTAAGAGTTGGACTTGATGATGCTTGGGGGTCTCTTCCAACTCAGAATATTCCATGATTCTGTTTAAAGACCCTACTGAGAGGTAAAGTTTATAAATCCTGAAATGGTGAATAAGCAGAGTATTTGGGAGTTACAAAAATTAACATTCATCTCTCCCTTTAAAACAGAAAAAACCCTTGGCAGTTAACTCCTCTACATATTGCCTCCAGGAACAAACAGGGAAAAAGCTAAAGAGCTGTCTGGACAGGGACACTCACAGTGGGAAAAAACTTGTGTGCCATATGTCCCCCTTCCATCTGTGTATGCTCTCTTCTGGGTCGTGACATCTGGTTCTGCTTGATATCTGGCTCTGATTCCTGTATTTTTAAAGTAAATGGGACTTAATTTTCCTCAGAGACTGAAGAGAATAGACCACATGCTGACTTTTAAAAGAAAAGCCAAGTTTTTCATAAAAATATGTTTCCTCATCCTAGATCTGAATGGCTTGATACACATATGCATTTAAATGAGCCAAAGATGTGCCAGCACCGTCTGCTGTCACTTTTAAAAAGCTGCTAACTTTGGCATGTTTGACATTTTTGGAGGGTTGGACCATAAAGTTTGTTGGGTACCTAATTTAGAAGATGAATTGGCTTATTATTAAGGAAAGAATCACATCCAAGAGAGCAGACAGCTGAGAATGGGAAAAGATTGAGTGTTCCAGGGTGAGCCATAGAAGCTGTCTGTGGGGATCCTGAAACCCCTGGAGCTGTGAGCCGCAGCAGCCTTGCACTGTGCAGTGCCTCCACCTAGTGATGCCTGAGACTGAAGCTCTCCCCTTCCAATAAAAGCCACGCTGTTTACATGAGATCATAATGAAGTTCTGCTGCTAATAATGCCAAGCCACAGCATAAAAAAATACAGTACACCCAAGAGGGAGCAAAAAAAGGAAGATACTTTGACAACTGCTGTTCTGAATTATACTGTAATTATTATTTTTAATGCTTTTTCTGTCCTCTGTAACAACTAGCAGGGAATTTAGTGGAAAAGGAGAGTTTTGAGTCTGTGCAACACAATCCAGAGCCTCAGAGCTGATTGGGATATGGGGAGTAGTAGAGCTCTGTAGAGCTGTGTTTTTTAATCAGCCTCCAGCATATGTCAATTAGATCTAATCAAGCAACTCTTGCCTTGGTTATTCCAAGAAGAAGACTATGATTGGAAACCACTTCATCTGGCATCTGCATTCAGCAGATCTGCTGTGCATAATGACTGGAGGATCATTACTGGCCCAGGAAACTGTGAGTCCTAGAATTTACTTGACACAGTGATAGATGAGGAATTTGTGCCTAATTTAATGATCTAGTCCCCTGAGCTGGGAATAAATGGATCCAATAGTAACATGGTGAGAAAATCTTGGAGTCTTGGATGCTGAATTGTTTATAAGAAACAAGACAGCAAATGGACAGTAGGTCCCTGAAGTCCATGAAGAAGAACTGCCTCAAGGCTGCCATCAGAGAGGAGCCAGCGCATCTTGAAGATCATTTGAAATGGAATGTCACAGTATTCTCAGGAGCAGAAAGCATTGGCTGCCTGAAATGACCAATTCTCGGTTCCCAGTCCTTACCTTGGATAGTGTGCTCAGATCCCAAGGGGATTGCAAGCTCTTTTTCCTAATGATGTGTAGTGCTTTTTGTTTTTTACCCCCTAGTTAATAATCTATAGCCACAGGGTTTGTAAATTGAAGAGAATTTGAAAAATGAAAGTGATTGAGAGGTTTCAAAGTCTATCCAGGACCTTTGTCTGTTAAAATATTATTATTGTTGTTGTTAATATTGATATCAATAATAAGTGCAGCCTGATAAAATATCCTGCCATGGCTATGGCTAAGGCAAAATGATTCTGAGTTCCAGAACTAATGGTGAAGATGAGGCTACAGAAAGTGATTAAAGCAATTAGTTCAAGGAGGCTGGGGCAGTGTGGTTCATACTTCAATGGCTCTCAGTAGTAGTAGATTTTGTAGTGAGCACGCAGATGGTCATTCTTTAAGCTTTGTAGTAGTATATGCATTAAGATACATGAAGGTCCCCTGATGACTGAAGGGACCCAGAGCAGCCCCAGGCATGCTCCTTGTGTGCACATGGTATCTCAAAAACGTGCACAGGCACCCTCAAAAATGCAGGGCTGCCATGACTGAATTTTTCTGTCCCAGCTATGGGAGGCTGTGAACAGTTGCTGTTATCTTTGGATAGGCTAAGAGTTATGGAAGAGAAGGGCTTGGTGAAGCTTCAAGAATCTGCAAGTCAGGCCATGCATTTGTTTCTGTTCTTCATTTTATCTCTCTTCCTTGAAACCCACCAAAAAATGGCCTGTAGCTGGCCTCATACTCAGCATCACACAGCTGTGTCTCAAAAAAACCAACCCCCTTACTCATATGTTTGCACTTGTGAATTACAACAGCTCCTAGCTGGGATTGGCCTGGAGTACTTGAGACATTTCTCTCAAGGATGTGAATAATACAGGCTATTTCCATTTCTAGAGTAGGTGGACAGTATGAGATGGCCTTCCATAGGAAATGAAATGAGAATTCTTGGCCTCATCATAATGGGAGCTAAGTCAAAGTATGCATATTGCAAAAGAAAACATGTCATTTAAAAAAATAGCCATATGACTTTTTTGGTAGCTAAATACCATCTCAGCTGAGTAAGATGCTAATTGGACAAAAACCCAAAATTCTTGTAATGCTTTGCAAAAATTTGACCTGGACTTGGCAGCATTATGAAGTATTTGTGACCTGGCCTGGCAAAAAAGGGAGGAAGTGAGGAAGAATCAAGACAGCAGCACTGTACATAATTACTGATTATGATCATATGTTGCATTTTGAGCTACTTGTGGGACACGTGAAGCAGGAAAATGCCATTTTTAATTTGTACCTACACCTCTCTAACCACAAATGTACTGAATATGGACATATTCATTGCTCTTGGCTTTTTTCTTTGAAGATAACTCAAATCAGCCTGATGATCTTTAGATTTACAGAGTGGGGCCACCAGTGTACAAGCCCCAGTGTAGCGGAAATTCCCTTGCCTTAGATGGGGAATGGATTTTTTTCTTCTACTAAAAGCTCCTGGTTTGGTGCCAGCAAAGTATTTTCCAGCTGTGAGTACAGAGGTGGGCCTTTTGAGGTGAGCTGTAGTAGGAGTTATTTTTGACCTACAGTGAAGAGATGCACCTGCATAGAAGGAGTGGAGAGTATACTGACCTGCAGGTGACCATAAATCCTAAGTGAGGAAACCAAGGCTTTTGTTGTGTAATGAAGTTTAGTTACAGATGCTGAGTCCCCATGTTCCTCCAGGCAGGGGTATGTAAGGGCTGGAGGGAGATGTGCCAGCTGCAATAGCTCCAGCTGACTGATTCCTCTGGCCAAGAGCTGTCTCACAGCCAAGGGACACAGTTTAGTCCAAGGGCTGATGGGAAAAACAGGAACAACAAACACTGGAGGAAAGTATGAGAAATGCTCTGCAGAGTCAGGCCCAGCTAACCCAGCCAAGCATTCTGCCTCCAGCCATGGTGAAAGGAGTTCCTGAAAATCAGACTGGCATCTCACCAGCTGTCCCAAGCTGCTGGGCTGGCTCTCACATTTGAAGCTCCACTGACAGAGGACACTGCACACATAGAAAGTTCACATGGGTTCCTGCAGAGACCAGGGAATAAATAGACAAAACCTTAACAGGCTCAGGACATTCCTGGTGGTGGGAGCCTTTGAAGGCTAGGGCAGTACTGAAGTAGGGTTATAGTATGTGCTGGATATGAGTTTACTCTTTGTTTTTCTTAATAGTCCTTACCTCAGAAGTACTGAGTTAGATGGTCTGAAGCAGCACAGCTGCTGTCATATTTCTATGACTTGAACTATGAAAGCAATACAAGGATGGAGCTATTCCATCAAAGTTTGCCGTCACTGTTGGCAAGCATTCTTTTTTGTCTATTTTTTTTATATATCATTTATTGATAGCTTATTTTATAAATGGCAAGTATTGGAAGGAGAAATTTTGTCTGAATTTTAAACTCATCAAAATTCAGCATTGTCTACTTTTGTCTATCACTGCCTGTTTCTTTGTATCAACAACATTTGTTGTCATTGTCCATTATGTTGCCTCAAGAAGCTCCACAGTTGCTTTTTATCCTTCTGTAAATTTGACATTTTGCCATGATTTCAGTAATTCCAACTAGACGTTTGTTGTTTCAAGATCTGGTATTTCTGTTGTTTATTACCATAAATTGATTTGTCTTTTCAAGATTTAATGGACCATCTGAAGGGACTTAGTGAAAATCCCCTTGAAATCTTTTGCAAGGGCAGGTTCTATTTCTGCCATCACTATTCTATTGTCTTAGTCTTTGGAACATAAAAATTTATTTTATCTTGATGCAAATGATACTCCTTCCTGTTGGACTTCACATTTTGACCTAAATTTCTGAGTTCTTCATCCTTGTCATTAATCACCCAGAATTTCAGTCACTAGAAGTTAACTCCTTCTTTCTAGACATTGCTCTGTAGGGGCCGTGGAATTATAGTATGTATTGTATAGCTGGCCTCTCAGTAAAAGATCTCTGTATTGTGTAAGTGACCCTGCCCTGATTCGAGTTATTGTAAATGGGCTGCAGCTGTGATACCCTTAATTGGGTGGCAGCTGTAACCCATGAAGGTACTTGGGATAAAAGGGGTGGGGCAGCCAGGGAGAGCCTTGAAGGAGCCCTGGCCGAGAAGGAACAATGATGAGTGCTACAAGAGAGTGGGTTAGCTGGCTGAGAAGAGAGAGTTGGAGTTGGAGTTTGTTGGCTGTGCTGTGAGGAGGAAGGAGTCACGTCTGTGAGGAGAAGCCCATGAGAAATCACCGAGAAGGTGCGGGACTTTTGTAATATGATAACTACATTGCTCGACTCAAATAATCAAATCAGAAGAAATAGGGAGAATATTTTTAACACGAAGACTAACTCAAAGACTTCAGTATCTCCCACCTATTTTTTTAAGATTATGTAATGTAGCAATTGCTTTACAGATAGGTTTTCTTCATTGGTTTGTCAGCCAGGGGGTTGCTTTCTACTTATGACTACCCTTCTATTGTGTCTTTCCAGCCTTTAGCATATGAATTCATAGAAAAAGAATGCTAGTGATGTAGAGAGATAAAATCAATTTTCTGGTTATATTTTTATGAGAGACTGCCTTTTCTGCTGAGCTCTTAAAATTCAAACTATGGCTATCCAAAAGTCAGATCTGACACCTGAGGTTTTGCTGGGGCAGAGAACCAGCTTGACAGAAACATTTTGCTGATTTACCAGTATTGATAAGCTTTGTGATAACAGCAGGAGGAGGGTCTGTGGAAAGATTCTCCACACAAGCACTCTCATTCAGAGTTTAGGCACCCTCACAGCTCCCAGAGGGAGAGGGATGGTCCAGGCTGGTTAGTGGCAGAAGCTGAGGGCCTCTAAGAAACCCAGAAGAATTCTATTTTCTTATTTGGCTGATTTGGATTAGTCCTTATTGTTGAATTTAGAGGTAATTAATGGGAAATACTTAATTCCACCCCCAGTAATGATATAAACAGGCCATTTGTCTTCTGAGAATAGATGTTAACAGAGCAGAAACAGCTCTGATGATACAAAAAATCTGATTGCATGCTGCACCCCTGCTCAGTTTTTCATTCTCATACTGGCCTTGTGGTTAGAGCAGTCATTAGGAAACTGGTGACCTCCCTTGCCCTCAAGAAGAATGTGCTCCCCTACCTTCTCCTAGGAGACTTTCTGCTTCTTCTGAGGTGCCTGGCTGAACTTGTACCTGGTAGTACAGATTTCCTTCTTGGAAGCAAATGTGTGAGAGCTCAACCCACTTAAAAGGAGTCAGAGCCTCAGAATATAAATTTCTTATTTATTTCCATCCCCTAAATGGCTAGAGCCAAATTCACTCTTGACTGTTCTCTGTTTTCCTCATGACTTATAAATTCCAAACAAGTAGCATCCCAGTTTCAGGATACAGGATGGAGTGCTCTTCCTCAGCTGTAGAAGACCTTACAGACCTTAGAAGTTGGGTCTTCTGGTTTCTGGTTAATTTTCTGACTGAAAGCCTTGTCTGGGCATTGTGGATTGTTCTCAGTCTGAGTTGTAAATCACTTTTCTTTTATAAATCTTGGTACTGTCTGGAGGTGCAGTGTCTGACCCAACCAAGTCCATGTCACCCACCTGTCCTGTGACATCTGCAGCAGTGTGGGAATGTCTGCACTGAGGCTGCTGAGGCAGTGTGGGGCACCCTTGGCTTGGCCTGGCCTATGATCCATGTGTTACCTGCTGTGCAACTCTGTAATGTCCCCTGAGGATGTCAGGAATTTTTTTTAAGATATAAGAGCCTCAAGATCCTCACTGAGCGAATCAGTGCTCTGGACAGAGGGTGTGACCCTCACTTCTACAATTATCTGAGCAAACGTTCGGGGCTGCCTGCACTTGCTTGGGAGTCCTGCACACGGTGCACACTTTGGAATCAAGAGTGTGTGAGGGCTTACCTGCCGTGATTTGTCAGTCTTTGCTGGGTGAATATTCACTGAACTCATGCATTTTTTCCATTTCCTTCATAATTTCTGTTACTTACATCTACATTAGGGATGTTTATGTACCCTGAGAGATACCAACATGTCCACATTAGGTGATAAAACAATGTATACTTGAATTTTCCTTCTTTTATGCTTGCTTTCTTCAGCTGCTCTTTTGTAATTAGAAAGGAGGTGAAATGTGGTTTCTCCTTCACGCTGAGGTGTAGTTTCCACAGCAGTGGAAGGACCTAGAAATGCCTAAATCTGCTGATTTGCATGCATATTTTTTCCCCAAATTCTCTGCTTTAATGCAAACGGAGCCTGCAGTTGAGGCAGTGGCCCTGTCACAAGCTGTGCAATGTGTCTGCAGTCTAGGCCTTGCCTCTGTGGAACAGCAGCTCCTTCATATCTCACTGGCAATTTGAGCACAAGGCAGGTTTAATTTCCTTTTGCACTCTCAGGGTGCAGAGTGACCAGTCAGCAGAACCCAGAAGGTGATGCCATGAGCAGCGAGGCAGTGAGGGAAGGCCGAGGCTGCAGAGAAGGGCTGCTTGAGCTGGGCCCTAGTCCCCAGCCTAGGTGGGTGAACTGAGATTTCAACAGAGCTGTGTGGTGCTGTTGGACTTAAGTGGCTAGTGAGAAACACCAAAGAAGAGACTACCAGAAAGTATGTTTCCCAAAAGGGCTTTGACACAGCACTAGAACTGGGATTTGTAATGGGGAAATGTCTGTTGGTATAAAATATTAGGTTTCTTTGCTTAGAAATGCAAAATTTTGCTACTTTAAATTTGTTCTCAGTGCTCAAAATTAATCTAATTGTTCCCTCTTTGGAGAAGTATTTTTTGCATATATCTGCATTACTCTGTATTTCTGAGCCACAAAGAATGGAAATTTGTTGTTGTGAGCCTTTTTTTTTCTTTTTGTTTTTTCTTCCCTAGAAGGTTTTTCTGCTCCAAAGTAAGAACAAAGGGGAGGAAATGAGCAAACTTTCCCAAAAGCACAACTTGAGACCTTACAGGAATAGATCTCCAGAATGCAGGAATTCCATGGAAATGGAAAAAATCCATGGAAATGGAAAAAGAAATCTCTTTTGGCTCATAGCAGAATTATTATTAATCACAGTTCTTGTGAGATGAAATTAAATAACTGAAAAAACAATAAAGTAATATAAATTCAAATGAGGGAATTTTGCATTTCTTCTCTTTCCCTGTTTATGTAATTATTATCATACCAGCTTGCACAGCCTCCCCCACCCACCACCCCCAGGTCTTTAACCTATTGCCAACCAATAGCACAAACCATCAATAATGGGTGAAGAAGAGGATGATAAACTCTGCCAGTGTCAACCACAGGGGATGGACAGCCTCAGTTTAAAGTAGTTTTTCCAACAGCATCTTACATGGTGATCAGTGTGCCTCTCCTTGAGTCAGGCCTCTTGAAACCAACTGTGCATTTACTAAAAACTTCACATGGCAATTAATTTTGGGTTTTACTTATGTGAAAGAGTAGTGTTTTCTGCTTTAACTGTATATCTGATAATTTCCTTGTTTCCTTTCTCATGAGAGGTACTGAAGAATAGTTTCCAGTGTAATTTTTCCTGATGCTGAAAGTCCTCCTCTTTCTCAGCCAAAGAGTGACAGACAATTTGGTTTATTCTTGTAGCAAAAGCCCTCTTTGCCTCTGATACCTACTGCTCTTATTAATAACTTACTTTCATGCTACAATCTTTTTTGTCAGTGAAGACCAGAATCGCACCCAGTGCTCAAGATAAGGATGTGTTGCATCAGTATAATAACATTTCCTGTTTTGTTCTCTGTTTTTTTGCTAGTAACTTTTCACAATCTCTTTGCCCTCTTGGTAACTTCTGAACATCAGGCTTTTTTCAGAGAAAATCAAAAATTACCTCAAGATGTCCTTTCCATGTAGTGAAAGATGATCACTTTGTATGTGTTTGTAGGATTATTTCCTTAAGAATAGGACTTTGTTTAGTTCAACAGCTGAAAGAAACCAAATAAAGCTAGGGGACACCTGATCTCATGGCATTTCCCATGAAAATTTATGTACTGTTCCAAAACAATCATTCTGCTACAGAACTGACTGACATTTCAGTTAGGTTCACAGGATCTAGGAAAATTCTGGTGTTTGAGCCTCATCCTGGAGCCTCAGTCCTGGACTGGTGTGTTTGGAAGGGACAGGTACAGAGTATGGCTGTTGGTTCTGGCATAAGAGGCTGAGATATGGTGCAGGAGGACAGAGAGGTGGTGCAGAAGGACAGAGAGGTGGTGCAGAAGGACAGAGAGGTGGTGCAGGAGGACAGAGGGTGCACTGCTCGTGCCACACAGCGCAGAGCACACTCTTCGCTGCTGACGTGGGAGGTCCCAGACCAGCTTGTTTCTGCAGGCTGTCAGCTGCTGAGGATAACTACAGGAAGTTTGGCCTATGGCCATGGACCCTGAGAGCAGTTGGGCAGGAGTGCTTGGAACCTTCAGCTCCTTGAAAGCACTGAGGTCCTCAGGAGCTGCAAGCAGCCTGCAAGCTCTGCTGCTGGCTATGGAGACAGGGTGGAACGCAGATGCTTACAACTGACATTTTTGAAAACAGCCAAGAACTGACCTCCACATCTGGCTGAACACACACTGAGGACTTGTATTCCTAGTATAGATGTTGATTAGCTGTGGGTTGATCTCCTCATGGAGGAGGCAGGAGCTTGGGCTCCACTGCCTCAGAGAATTGCCCCACAGAACTCATGGACCCAAAATATGAAGAATAAATTACTTTAAACAATGTTTGTCTTATGTTGACTCCATCATTCAGCATTGTTTTCCTGTAGAACTGTGGATTGCAAATATTACAATGCCTACCTCCTATGGGGAAAGCACATGGGGCAGAATTTCTACTGTGTCTTGACTGCAATGCGTGCTTCTTGCTGGCACCTTGCAGGACAAATTTTTGAACAAAGATTCACAGAGCTGTGAAGAAGTCCTGGTGAAGACCTGCCTGTGTTTGCAACAGGCCATAGTTACACATAGGTTCTTTTCCATGTGGAATCCTACAGAAATTAGGACTTTGGCCTGGTTGATAATGGGAAAGTGAGTAATTGATACACCAGGACCATGTTATGTGATGGTAGCTGGCATGGTGACTAAGGATAAGAATAAATAGCTCATTTTATATTGATGGGAAAGAAGATTAGCTCCTGGAACATCTCATCTGCCAGGAAAACTTGCAGGAAATCATGTGGAAAACTGTAAGGTTTTTGATAAAGAAAGGATTCTTGGTTAGTGAGGGAAGGCAAAACAGATTATATTGAGTTTCTATTTTCATGGTGGAGAAACAAGACTGAAATCTGGGGTAATAGGTGATAAAAGGCACTCTTTGGTACCTATACAGTTTATGGAAGTAGGCAACAGTCTATGATCTCAGAATTTCTTAAAGCTGGCCAAACTGGGAGTATAGAGTACAATTAACAGCCCATTTTATGACATAGTCTATTCTAATTTCCCTGTGAATAGCTGCCAAAAGCCAGGCCCAGAGAAAGTTTTCAAGTTCACAGCCCTCCTTGTTTTGACAGGTGCTCTAAGGTCTAGGAATTAAGCGCTCTAAGAATTTCTGAACTCTAGCAGAGAAGTCCTTGGTGTTTGGATGCCTGATGTTTCAACTATACAAAAAATAACAAATACGTTGATTTTTTTATTATAGAAAAAATTACTTGGGTGATATTTCATTTTTATGAGAAGCCTTGTTTTTCTTTCCAAAATACTTTAAACTTTCAGGGAATGCAAACTCTAAGTTGCAGCCAGATCTGATCAACGCAATTAGATAATATTAAAGAGAAAAACAGTTCTTCCAAAAACCCAGTCCATAACCTAGTGAAAAAAAGGTATTTTCCTAAGTAGTGGCATTGTAAATTTTTTTTTACAGCTGAAGCTCTGCTTTTGCATGCTGTCAGTATGTCATGACCCTCTTCTCTCAGTATGACATTAACTTCCAGTAATTCATATACATTAAGGAACAAACAAGACTATTTAGTAATATATCTTTATAAACAATATAATTTGTTAAGAAATGATATTCAATTACTTTCCAGAGAATTGAAATTAATTTTAGTTGTGTAAATCAATAATTATCGTGTCTTATGAATTCAAGTCACAATTTCCAGAATGTCACATATTTGTAGATATGTCTTCCTAAGAAATTGTGTGGAAAAAACCTCTTTGTTCTCAGGGATGAGGTCAGATAAGAACAACAATGATGTGCTAAATAATTGTTTCCACAGCAAAGAAAAATGGAGTGGGTGCTGCATGGCAGGAATTTAACTTCCCATGCACTTTGAGGGGAGAGTTGGCTGTAAGGACCTGGGAGGTCTGTAATGAGTCTATGATGCTGCACCACTAACTGGCCTCTTTAACTTAAAATTTGGAATCTTTCACTTATGGACATCTTGTTTCTGCCCTGAAGTTATTTGGACACAAGAGTGATGGTTACTTCAGAGTTGTGTATAAACTTTGGATAGTTTTGTGTATAAACTTAGGATAGGCTTCTTGCCCAAAGATAATTGCCTGTTCAGACTCATCATCACCTCTGTACTGTAAGGCACTCTGGCATCTAAGGACAGGACCACCTGTGGGAATGGAAGATTCTGGAGCCTCAACAAAGTGTTTTAATTTCCATAAGAGCAACAGATGTGCTGCACAGATCCTTTCTGTGATAGGGTTTGTGGTCTTCCCATGGGAATCCTGCTGGTGGCCTGGTGACATTCAGACATTCAGAACAGCTGCTGTTATTTTCATTCTGGCTGTCTGTATCCAGACCCTATGGGATGACAGTACAGCTGCTTTTGTTTTGGGCCAAGAAACAAGCAGAGAAATTTAGAATTTCTTTAGAAAAGGAAACCAGTTTTAAGATAAAGGCTTTGTTAGTGATATTATGGTTTTTGCTTGCCAGGTTGGCCTGACAAGCATAACTATCACTGTTAGGTCTTTTATAAACTGCTGGTGATCAAATAGAATACCAAGTAATGCATCAACATGTGAGACAAAGGAAATACTTGCCACCCACACAAAAAAGTAGATATGATTCTGGTTACTTTAGCCAATTACTTCCGTCAAGATAGTCACCTCTATTTTACATCCTCTGAACTTTAATACCCTGTCTGGCAACTGCAGTGGATTTGAAAACCTAATAAGATACTTCATATTTCTGGCTTGGTGGGATGAAGGAGTGAGATGAGCAGGGTAAAAATACTGATGGCTTTGTAACACTTAAATTCTTATAAATCCTTTGCTGTCTACATGCATGCCATCACTTACTGCTGTGTGGGATCCTGCAATGCCAGTTGGCCTTGCCTGACCAGCACAGCCCCACCAAGCTGCTCTATTACCCTCTCAGTAGGACAGGGGAAGGAAATACTGCAAAAAGTCCATGGGCTGAGTAAAGGACAGGTGGATGACTTACCAATTACCGTCAAAGGCAAATCAGACTCAACTTGGGGAAATTATTTTAATTTGCCAATTATTAACAGAGTAGGATAGTGAGAAAAACACCAGAATAATCCCATCCTCTCCCACCCCCTCCCTTCTCCCCAGGCTCAATTTCACTTTCAAGTCTCTTACCTCATCCCCACAAGTAACACAGGAGGATGGAGAACAGGGCTTGTGGTCAGTTCATAACATTTTGAACTTCCTTCTCACATTATTCCCCTACTGCAAAGGGGGTGTCCCTCTCTTAGGAGACACTTCACAAATTTCTCCAGTGTGGGGCTTCCCAGGGGCTATAGCTCTTCACAAATAATGAAGGTGGATCTTTACATGAGCTGCAGCCCTCAGGAACAGACTGCTCCAGTGAGTGTCACCTTCCAGAAAACCTGCTCTTACATGGGCTCCCCTGTGGCCTGTGTTCCTGCCAGGAACCTGCTCTAGCATGGACTCTCCATGGACTACAGCTTCCTTTGGGTCACATGCGCCTGCTCCAGTGTGGCATCCTCCGTGGTGGCAGGAGGACAAACTGTGTCATCGTGACTTGCCCCATGGTCTGAAAGGGAATCTTGGCTCCAGTAGCTGGAACACCTCCTCCCCCTCCCCACAGGGTTGTCTCAGCTCTCACTCACAGTTGCTGTGGAGCAGGTTTTACCTTTTCTCAAATATGCTCCCATGGAGTACTTACCAATGCTGCAGACGAGCTGGGGTGTGGCCAGCGTGGGTCTCTGGGAGCTGGCTGGAACTGGATCTGCTCAACGTGAGGGCAGCTCTGGGTGTCTCCTCACAAAAGTCACCTCTGTGCCCTCCCAAGTTTTGCAAAACCCAAAGCACCCTGGTTAGGAATGTATCCACCAACAGCGTCTAGTTGGGGATACAGTCTCAAACTTCTCAATGACAGGAACCATCAGAGCTATTTGGGGACCAGCAGCTCCATCACCCACAATGTGGGTGGTATTAGGGCTGCATGATAATGATAAAGGCTGGGGGAAACCTTTTCCTTGGAAACAGTCCATCTCTATTAGAATACTATAAACCTTGAAAAATATTTCTAATTTCCCTTTTACACAAAACATGAGATGCCTTTGCTACCCACAAGGAGGGCACCATGACACAGATGAACAGGAAGGACTCTGAAACCTCAGCAGGGTGGATCCCTACCAGCCAAAAAACCACTAGACCCGACACAGGTGTGGGCACAACCCAACACCCTGCCATCTCACCATTTGCCAATTCCATCAGAGCTCCCTGGGGTGGCCTCAATAAATGGAAATAGTGAAACCTTTCCTGATAGGGTCACTTGTGTCTGAATGTTTCCCTACTGTGTCCACTGACAGTCTGCAAGCAGGGTGAAAAAACTGTACCCAGCCAATGTTTCCTGACTAACAGAGTCAGGTATTAGGCAAGCAAGGCTCATGTGCTGTTAGGCTAAGCACTGCTTCTTGGAGCAAAGTGAACTCTGATGCTGCTGAATTTCTGTTTCCCTAACTCTGCTTTTAATCTCAGGACTTTATCTTTTTCAATCTCATTATTTTTCCTCTTGCATACTTGAACTCCTAACTATTGAGATGTCAGTAACTTCATTTAGTCTGGGTTTTCAGTTTTTGTATCTTGTGTGGCTTAAGCTTGCATATTTTTCACAGGAGTAATTTTGCCAACACATTTGACTTAAGTTCATACACTCATGCTGTGGCAAAACAGTCATTGGATCACTGATGCTTTAATCTCTGGATCATTGACTCCTAGTGTCAAGGACCTGTGGGGCCAGCTACATTAATTTGATACCAGTACTACATTGTTCTTTACACTGAGTGGCAGCTCCACTAAGTTCTCAAGAAATTTCCAGTACTTCACTATGTTACCTTTTAAAAGATTTTTCTGCAGTTGTGCTTAACTATCCCCTGTTTCTGTTCAAAGCCATTACTTATCTCTTTGCTTTGAGAGCAGATGATTTCCTTGCTTGCTGTAGTGCTATGCATACAGACTGCCAAGGGAGCAATTAACCCCTTAAAGAAATCTCAAGATATTTCTGTAAGCTCTTTTTCCCATAACCTTATTAGTAGGATTTTTAGGAGATGGGCCCTAAGTTACAAGGCATTCAGCATTGATTTTAGTTTCTTATGAAAGCTACAGAATGGCTTTTGCTCAGCTGGCAACTGTCCTCTTTAGCCAGGAGCTCAGTTTCCCATCTGCACCATGATCTGGGAGCAAGCTGGGCATGGGGAACAGACTACAGGGTTGAGGGCTCTTCTGAGGTATGAGCAGCAATATAAGCACCTCTGATACAAGTTTCAGTGGAATTTGTGATGGAATAACCTTTTAACCTTTAGAATAACCTTTAGGCCCAGAAAACTGAAGTTAGCTTTACCCAAATGTATTTAACCTTTCCCTAGAGGAAAATGAAATGTTGTGGTTGGAGGATATTTAATCCACCACTGAATGCAGATGGTTACTCCAGAATTTTCACCAAAGTCTCTTACATCAGGAAATGAGAAAGACTTTGATTCTGATGAAACCTCACAAACTTGAGCAGGGAGTAATTTGTGAGCTTTTGAAGGCAGGAATTTGAGCTGCTTGAACAAAACATTGTGAGATTCCATTGTTACAGGTTGGTTGGCTTCTTTTTTTGGGGGTTTTTTTTTTTTTGGTTTTTTTTTGGTTTTTTTTTTTTTTTTTTTTTTTTGTCATATGGGAAGTGCAACCCCCAGACCACTTCAAAGGAAATGCTATACCAAGAACTGGGGAGACCATGGGTGTGACATAGGTAAGGTTTTTGCTACATCTTTGTGTATTGATGTGGAGTTGTTGCATGCTGACAGTAAGAGTCCCAGGAATGCTGGAAGGAACAAATGGCATTCACAACTCTGCCAGGGAAGGGAAACAAAGTTTGAATGGCCATAGGATAAAATGTTTCCCTCACAGACTTGATTTAGCTGTTGGTGAAGATAATTATTCTTTCAGCACCTTCTTTGATCATCTTAGCTTCAGTGAAACAGTTTCCTTCACTTCATTAAAAACTGTTCGTGATTCTCCAGAGACTTTTCAAGCTGTTCTCAGGGAGCGGCTGCTTGACTAGACCGTGCAAAGCTGTTAGTTGTTTTCAAGCAAAATCTGTTTCAAAGTGCCTTTTGCCATCTGATTGTGCCCTCTCTCCCAGTGCTCCCCAACCAGCAGATTTATTGCACTGTAATTGTGCTAATAGTAATAAAAAAACCCCTATGGTAGTGGTTAAAGATATCTGATTAATTGGAACTATGAGATGCTATCTCTTATAGGTACCTAAAGTAAATTGCTACAGTAATCTGCATGTTCTGCTCTCTTCAGTGGGAGGTGTCTCAGAATGGAGCTGTGTGCCTTGCTGCTGCAGATAGGAGCTGCCCCAGACAGATAAAAAGAGCTCACAGTAATATCAGGTACCAGATTAGCAGAGAAATCTCTGCAAAAGACCCATCCACAGAGAACAAGCCACTTCTCTGCTTTCTGAATTTTCCAAATGGTAGGTCAAATTTTTATATTGTCATTTAACCAGAAATAGTAGAAGTATTTGATAAGAAAGTTTATTTCAGTTCACTTATATGCTTCTTTATCTTGAGAAATATAATTAGATTAAAATAGTGGCTATAATTCCATGATAGACAACTAGTGTTGGGACTAACAAAAATTTAACTTGTTGTGAAGTGTCTTTAGAAATGGATTTTGCCATCAGTTTCCAGGCATATATTACTAATTAGTAAAAGACAGAAAATCTTTATTCCCCAAATGATTTTTCAGAGTTTAGCATATTTATGTATTTTGTGCTTAAAAATATTTTTAAGAGTAATGTGTACAGCAATTCTAGAAATTCTATGCTTTAACGCTGAAATTCCTACATTTTACACCTACACCTGTAACTAGTGTAATGGTTAACTCTTGAGAATCCTAGTTTTTGAGTAAGTGCAGTTTTAGTGTTGCAATTTTAATAGGATATTTTCAGTCAGAATATATTTTCTGGTTTGATAGAAGAATGAAAATCCCTTCCAAAAGGTGTATGGATGTATATATCTGTAAAAAAAATTCCACAAAACTGCTCTTTCATGGTACTTTTATATTGTAAAGTTTGTTACTTTTTTTTGGGTAGAAATTGAGATACTGTTTCCAGGTTTTGTTAGTATGCTAGTATACTAATTTTGTCATTTATATAAACAGTATTATAAAGATTTTGTTGGAAAACAGAATTTTGGAAAAAAAAGCAGAAATATTTTACTAACACAGCCGCCTTCAGAGAATTACTGAGTTAAGCCCCACAGACCACTGCTTCTGCAATACACTCAGTGGATTCCCCCTTCTCCCACCTTCCTTTGGTGTGGCTCATTAGGAACCAGGCTTTGACCCACTCAGTTATCCCAAATTCCCGGTCTAGTGCTTTTCCAGCACCACACTAAAGTTTTTTGTTTGCAGAGCTTAGGTTTACACTCCTACCACACAGTTATTTGAAGCTGTAGGAAGGAGCTGTAAGGCACTGCAGAACCAGTGCTTCTCTTGCTGCTTTCTGTCTAGAACTGCAAACTCTGTTTCAGTTCATATTGAGGTAATTTGGTGTTTACTATTTACTTTGGAAAATGCAAACAGAATGCAAATCACGCTGCTTTTTCAGTTGCATTGGATTTTCAGGAAATCCAGTTGCTGCTGGATTTTCAGGAAACAATCCTCTTTTGTTAGAGCCCTCTATGTTGTACATATTCACACACACAACCCCCATACCCTACTTAAACTGCTGCTGGTACACAGCAACTAAAAAATGGAGGGAAATTCAATGAAGCAATCATCACATTTGGTGGGGAGTATCTCAGCTCAAATATTTTGAATTCTTTTGGTGCAGGCTGGTAGCCCAGTATGCGTAAGGTCTCTCAAAGACATATTTTTTTCAGTCAACAGAAGGCTAACTGCAACAGCTGGCAAGTATGGAGATAGGAAAATATGAATTTCTTACTCCTGAAACATTCTGGCGCTTGCTAGAAAAGTTGGTGAGAGCAAGTAATTGGCTGTCTCCCTTCCTAGACAAAGCTGTATCTTAAAAATGGTGAAAGCACGTCTCCTTGCAACTTTCTGGTAATCACCAGCCCTCTGTTTCTAGGGCTGCAATAGCACTGGCAATAAGGGACTTGCCAGTGTCTCCAGCAGTGGTATTACTTGTGGCTAAATTCCTAATAAACACTTACAAATAAAATATCAAATGAGACAAAACCCCTCATTTCAGAAGGACTCCAAACTTAGTCTATGAAATAATTTTTCCTTAAAAATCAGCCAGTTTAGTTTTTGTCATCTTGCTGAGGTATCACTCACTTAAGACAGCTCTAAAAAATAGAAGGTAATGTAATGTAACCTGTATATGTACTGCTGGTTAATGTAACTGCTGGTATACCTTGTTGGGGGCAAATAAGTTGCTGAAACAAAACCAAACACTTGGTGGGAAAAAGGCTTCCAGTAGAAAAGGAATATTCTGGGTACTTTTGCTCCCTGCTAGTGTTAGAAATGACTTCTAGGAACAAGCCTCATGCTCTGAATGATGAACAAAGATGAATGCTTTGCTGTGCTGATGCTGTCAATTTCATTTTGCCATTTTTTGACGTGTCTTTTTCTCCTAAGGGTCTGTCCAGTCCCAGGTCCCCCCTGAACCCAGTTCTGGGCCACCTTGTTCATTCCTTTCAGGGCAAAACTCTTGATGTCAATATTGCAAAGTACCCTCGAAAAATCTGTTCACCAGGCCTAAGGTTTCCTTAATATTAAAGAAGTCAGTAGATTTGCACTTGTAGTGGTGCTTTTCTCCAGCAAAATTGAAAGCAAGTAGATCCTCACACATAATATTTCTCCTGACTGGTCACTTACTTCCTGTAAAAGGCATGACATCAGCCTTGCTGTGACATTAATGCTGAGATGCTGCATTTTTTGGTCTAAACCTCATCTTTGTGAGTATCCCTGTGAATATCCCTGCACAATACCTGCAATGAAAGTCTCACACTTTTGTCTTTGAACACTAAGTTTTGTTATTGTTCTTTCAGAGGTCAAGAATAAGCCTCTGGATATTATTACACCTTCTAAAAGAAGAAACTTTCCGCATCAAAGCCAACAATATTTCTGAAAGCTCAAAACTGAGTTTGCTCTGAATTTTAGACTTGGCAAAAACATAGGACTTGATAAGTCTTGTCCATGTTTATTTAGTCTGGAGGTTTTTGGCACTGAAATAAAAATTCCTTGCTGTAAGTGTGACGACAGTACTTAACATTTCTTGCCTGTTTTTTACTACTCCCCTTATGCTCACTATCTGCAAGATAAATTATATTTTCTTTCTGACTTGATTTCTCTTGAAAATAACTTGTCTACTGTCTGTAGGACCCAGTGGCTGCTGCTCACTCATACATGACTGTAGAACCCACTGCTCTGTGATCTGCAGTAAAGAACTGCATTCAAAGCTTTTTCTTGGTAAGTAGAATGCTTATAATTACCTAGTATAGCTGGGTTGCATGCCTTCTCTCTCCTGAGATATTCCTGGATTAGGTCAGGAGTTAGGATCAGCTTAATGCCCATGATCAAATGGTCAGTTTTTTAAATAAAGGGGTTTGCGGGAGAGTTCTTGAGCCACACCACGAACTGCAGCTGGTGTGTATCAGTTAGACAAATGAAGACATCAGTGAGACACAGGATCTGCCCTGCTGCTGTTAGCTAAGTACAATATTATGCTCCTTTACCTTTTTTTCCAGTCCATTTCCTCAGTTCCCCTTCAGTTTAGCATTGTTCATGATACTCACTTGGTTTTGATCTTAGTGCTCAACACTTACCTAGAGAAGCTGTCACTGAAGATTACTCCCCTTTCATAAAAAGACAAAAAAGTATGGTGCACTTAAGCAATTGGTTGGATGTAACCTTAATTCAAAACCACGGTTTACATTTTCAAACCCAGGATCTGTCCTTCTCTAAGTTGGGGTATAGTTTCTCTGCACTTGACTGTGAAGAAAATGGAATGTACATTTATCTTCCTTTTAAAAAAAGCAAGCAAGTTAAAAGAGACTTCTATCTGAGGAGCACCATGACAAAGCAATTCCCTGACTCCCACTAAACTAAGTCATAACTGTAGTTTCAATGGTGATAGAAGAAATAACATCAACTCAAAGCTGCAAAACTGCTGCACACACTGTACAGAGCAGCTCACATGATGCAGTTTATCACTGCATGATATAATTTTCTGTTCAATTTTCTGATGTACATTGATACAGCATTACTGATACAGCCAGAGTATATTCTAAGATATCAATATTTTTTCTTCCTAGTTTAGAAATATGATGGGGCTTATAGATTTGATCCTCCTATCTACCTTTTTCTTGGTTTCCATGACATCTGAAACATGTAAGTCACATTTTAAAAATACTTTCTGATAAGGTTTGTTCTATACAAATGCGTAGGCTGTTTCCAAATTTGTGGTTTTATTTTTAAGCCTAGTGAGTTCACCTCAAGCCAGAAATCACAACTTAAAATCTAGCTTTTAATGTATGTTAAAATGCACCGAACACTGTCCATTTCTATGACAGCAAGTCTAGGTTCAACTTCTGCCACTTGACATGCCTGCAAGCAGAAAGAAAAGGGTCTTGAAAGAATTTGAGAGTAGCTGGTGCTCCAGTTCCCAGCTGGGCACAAACTCCAAGAACATGCTTTAATTGCACTGAGCAGCATGTATGCATATGCACCCTGCTGAATCAGGGGTGTAAATGGGTGCTGTTCTCCACAGAAATGCTCTTTAATGTCCTAAATTTGGGGATGTTAATTGAAAAATGCAGTGTAACAATAATGTTTCCCTGCACAGGGGGAATGTCCACAGCAGTAAATTATTTATGATGGGCCAGCTCTACTGACTCAGCTATATAATGCTGACCAGGGACACAATGTTGTACAGTGCTCATGTACTTCTATTCATGAGCTGAGATGCTCATTTGTCTGAAAAATTCTGTAAGATATGATCTCTAAATATTTCTCCATATTGTCAATTTTACAATAGGAATGCTAAGATTCAAGCAAAGTATATTTATTAAGGTGTCAAATTCTGCTGAAGAATTTGCCAAAATTATTTCCATGAATGTCATTGAGTTTAGATGAGTCCTTTCTTTTTCAATATCTTCCCTCTCCACACTATTTTTCCCCAAAGAAATCTGTATTTCCAATGTGTTCCACCTTTGGCAGGGCAATGTTGCATTTTCTGACCCCCCTGATATATCCCAGTGACTTTGCAAGACTTGTGGGTGGGAAAACTGTTAAAATTATGGGGTTGGGGTTACTCATACTCATGGCTGGCTAATTTAGGAGCCCCAAATTAGTAAATGAGATGACAATTTCGGTGGATATGGATCACTTCTTTAGAAAGAACGAGAGCAGAACTGTCCATCATGTAGAGACTCTCACCTCCTGATTTGTGCACCTATATGTCTAAAGCCACAACTCCAAAGTGTCATTTTTGGTTGACACTGTCTATTTTGGTTAGCTGTTTGGTTATCTACTCTCATTTTCATGCTCCTTTATCTACTGCAGCCCCTCTGCCAATCTCAATCTTTGTTCTGTCACCATCCTTGCTCATACTCCCATCTTTTGCTTCTTAGAATGCAATTTAACTTTCAGATTGTTTGTTTTCAGTGGCCAGTACACTATTCAGGTACCTGAGCACTTAAGTATTTATCACAATTGCTTGAATCTAGTTTCTCTGGACCAATTTGAGTATTCAAAAGTAGAAGTATACTCAGCTAAAAAAAAAAACCAACTTAAAATATTAGTGTCTTACTCCCAGATTTTTTTATGTGTCATCACACATGGTTTATTTTTCTAAGCTTCATGTTTGTCTCAGTTATTTCTGTATCTTTTCACCTTCCCACTTTCTCATCAGATTCTTCCTTTCAGGCTATCACAATGCTTTCATTTTCTTCCCACCCTATTTTCATGAACTTCAGAGAGGGGCTGTTTGTTTGTATTTTATTTTATTTTATTTTATTATTTTATTTTATTTTATTTTATTTATTTTATTTTATTTTATTTTATTTTATTTTATTTTATTTTATTATATTATTTTATTTTATTTTATTTTATTTTATTTTATTTTATTTTATTTTATTTTATTTTATTTTATTTATTTTAGTTTATTTCATTTTATTTTATTTTATTTTATTTTATTTAATTTTTCCTAAGGATCTAATCTACAGACTTCCTTCTATGATTTTTTTCTTCCAGGAAAAAAAAATCAACTTCATTTCTCTGTATTAAAAAGGCAGGAAAAAAAGCACTCATCCATTGCATAAATAAATATTCATTATACTGAAGTAAGGAAAGATTACTACATTAAAGACATATTTTTCTTTGTTTTAATTAATTTTTTGAATAGAAACAGTATTTTAGGCAAAGATTTACACAATAAGTTCATTGTAAGAAATCACTATTTTTTCAATGGAATCCTCTTGTGTTTTACTGCATCTCCACTTAGAACCTAGATCTTAGAACTTAGATCTGTTTGTTTATTTGTGCCTCCCAGATGTAGTTACTGTTTTTGGAAACAAATGGCTCCATAACTCAAGGTAAACAAAATTTTTTTTGAAAACCCATCTAGAGAAAATAAACTGTGTATCACCTCTGAAAGCTCAAGGAGGGTGGAGGGACATGACTGGCCCACTGATCCAAGAATGCCAACCAAGTTCTCTGTCTCAGCAGACAAAGGTTTAATTTATCTGAGATTTTAATCTTTTGCTCAATTGCAGTTGATCCTATGGAAGGTGAGGCCTTAGTTATAAAAGGTCCCAAATGGAGTTCATCAGTGAACATCACCTGGTATCGCACGGACACTCACAGAAGAATTCCTGCGGAAGAGGAGGGATCACGAGTGTTTTCCATACAACGATTTCTTTGGTTTCTGCCAACTTCTAGAGAGGATTCTGGAAACTACACTTGTGTAACACATTTGTAAGTGCCACCTGGAAAGTGGAAGGTGTAAGACTGGCAAGAACATATGTTTTGATAATATATTCTAATTAAACTTTTGGACGTGATGACTTTTATAAGTTTTGGACATGATGACTTTAATAAGTTTTCACCCTGCAACTGCTATTTTTATGGCAGATCATTAAAACCAAGCTGTGACTGAAATACAATAATCATCCACACGTTTATAGAATGACACGCATTTGTTATAAACATTGATATATTCCATGTAAAAATGCAGTCACTGACATACCTTATTCCATTTTTGAAGTTCAAGTAATCGCACAAAATCATACAACGTGAGTGTGCAAGTGCATTCATACAAGCCAGGAGAATGTTTCCCAAGTCGGATTCGTTACCCAAATGACACCCGGAGAGGAAAAATTGTTTGTCCTACCATTGATAACTATAAGAATGCTACTATTGTCCAGTGGTATAAGGTAAATAAAACCCTGATAGTGCCAATGTAGGTGAAAATACTGAGAAGCTCTTTTCAACCAAACACATTTTTCTTTTCCAGGACTGCAAACCTCTTCAGGGAGAGAGATACTTCAAGAAAGAGAAATATATTTATATTGAGAATCCAAGAAGGGAGGATGATGGTTATTATACTTGTCAATTTATTTATATCCATAAAGGAAATGTGTTTAATGTATCAGCAACAAGAATTTTCATAAGTGGAGGTAAGACAATAATTCTGTAGCTTGATAAGATTAAAAGACTAATGTAATTTTAGAGCAAAGGAAACTCTTTTTGTACATTAAAAAGAAAAAGCATTTTGGTTTGGTTTGTTTTATCATCTTATTTAAGATTTACATCAGCTTTATTAGATGAATTTTGTGGATGGTCACCCACATAGGGCAAGATTGGGTAAAGTCAGACCTGGTCTCATTCAGATTTTTGTTTAAAAGATTCTGATGACTCTGGTTAGATGCTGTGGTTTATAGAGTCCTCTGGTAGCACATTTCTGAAATGAAGGATCTCCTCAGTGGAATGCCACTATGCTCAGCTTTCTATTTATTGAGGGCAGCAGAATCTGTGGCTAGTGAGGACTGTCTTGTGGTCACTAGATCAGTCATGTGTTGATGGCCTACAGCTTAATGCCTCTTGGTCTGTCTCAACCATCTAACATTTATTTGGTAGCAGGAGTGAAAAAACTTTTAAATTGGTCTTTAATGAGACAAAATGAACAAGATATATATAGAAATAGAAAATGGATGGATCTCAGTGATTACTATGTGTCTGTGATTTTGAACATAGCCAATATGACTGAGATGTGTGGACTTTGGGTTGCCTCTGGGATGCAGTCTCCTCAGGAAGGCTTTGTATTTGGATGGTGCTCAGTAAGTGGCACACAGAAATTTATAGTTTCAGATTGCATCAACTTGCAAAACTTCAAAATGCATCTTCAGTTCTGTAATCAGATCGGTAGAAAAATAGTCAGAAAAACCTTTTCTTGGGGGTGATGGAGGACTTGAGTTTGGCTCATGAAGTTATTTTTTTGCTGTTTAGTTGTTTTTTTTTAAAAAAAAAAGTAATGTTCATTTGTAGAGTGAGCATCAGGCCTTTTTGCTCTGGGGAGGCACACAGCTTGTGGGCAGAATGCAGAGCTGGAGCGTGGGAGCCTTGGATGCAGCTTTTGCTGGTGTGCCCAGATCTCAGTAGCAGAGTTCATTCTGACTATTCTAAGCTGGACAGAAGACAGCTTGAGCAGAGACCTAGTTCAGTAGCTGGGAAATGTTGTGCTTTTCCTCCATTTCTACCTGCTGCTCTACATGGTCACAATCAGGCTTTCCATGACACTTCTCTGCCTAACAATTTTTGTTTGAATGTACTTCCATCAAAACTTTTCTAACTGTTCTGGAATACTGCTCTTCCTGGGTTACAACAAAAATTTCTGGGTCTTATTTGGCCCAAAGACATTCAAATTTATAAAAGCCTTTGTTACATCCAGACAGATCTTGAAGTTCATCTAATTTTCTTTTGAAATCATTGCAGAAAGAAGAGATCACAACATAACATGTTAAATCTGGGCAGAGTCTGGCATGTCTGCTCCAGGTTTTTCTAAACTCAAAGTACTTAATGACAACTTTGAGTTGTCATTGAGTTTTTATCAGACCTTAAAATATGTATCCTGATGAGTGGAACTGTTCTGTTTTGTTAATATTAGAGAGTTATGATATACATTCCTGTTGCCTTGCAGATCCATGCTGATCCAGAGGAGTTTCTGCCTCTGAATGCTGGCAGCTAAGAACTTAGCATAGTGAGACAGCTGGGAAGTTACTGGCTCTCTCCTGACTTCTATTTTATCATATCCAGTCAGTTTGGGAAGCAGGGACTGAAATATGTTCCCGCAGAATTTTTTGGGAAATACGTGTTTCACAGAGGTGTCTTGAGTAGGAAAAGCTTAATGAGGAAAGGGTTAGAAAGCAGCATGTTTGGAGTTCAGATGCTGCATAAAAGTATGTATTAGCTATTTCATATAATGGAAATGAGTAATTTCTCAAATGTCTCTTAATAAAACTCCAAAACAGTTGAGAAACCCCAAAACAGCTGAGAAATCATATAAGCCTATAACAGCATTTGCTTTTTTTCCCCCACTCAGCAGCTAATACGGTACTTCAAAATCGAATTCTTTTTTTTACTTTCTATGTACAAAGGTACATAGATGGGGAATAAATACTGAAGATATTAACATGTACATACTCCCCAGAGATATTTGGTTGTAGAAATAAAATCAGATGATCGCAACAGGTATGTGAAACACTGTTAGTTTGCCGTTCTGGTTTGTGATCATAAAATATTAATTGTATAGATTACAAATCTTATCTTACAAAATGCATTTTCACAATTTGTTAATGCATACTTTCTTCTCCTCTTTAATTTCTGAAGTAAAATACTCACCTCTACCACCTCAAATCATATTTCCAAAGGATGAAGATGTAATAGAAGCAGAGCTTGGTGAGTACAAATTTTAATTTGTTTTTAATTTAACATTTTGTAATGGTCTAGAAGATGTGTATCTTCAAGAAGATGTAGTGACGGAACTTCTCATCTCAGTTTTGTTGCATAATATTTACCATATTTAATTCCCTCCAGGCACAGAGGTGTGAAGAAGTTAGATATAACTGATGTGTTATTTAGGCATTAAGTGAAGTTTAGCAAGATTTAATTAACTTGTTCTACTCTCACTGGGATACACTTGAATTGTTCACAGAGTGAATCATTGCATCTCAGCTGAAAGGTGACAGCTTCCATCCACTTCAAAGAGGGCTGTGGTTAAATCCCTCAAAATTGCTGGATGGTACCCCTAAGAGGGAAGGATGGACTATTCTTGTGGCTAGAGCTGCTCCTTGCTACCTTCAGTCCCCACGTGGAGAAGAGTGCCTGTGTCTCTGCTGAGGAATGAAGGAGAGCAAGGAGCTGGCTGCTGGCTCTGAGGCTGAGGAGCACTGCCTGTCTCACAGCCAAGTTGGCCAGCAGTGATCAGACCAGCCTGCTTGGAAGATACTGGGAGGGCAGAAGGACAGGACCCCGCAGTGGATTTAGGCAGAGCAGTTGGACAGCCCATGATGTAGGGCTTGCTCCTGGCTCCCTGCTGATCAGGGCTATTGATGTTCTCAGGAATTCACATTCATCCTGGTTAGCTTGCACCATCAGGACAAGGTGCTCCTGGTAGGAGTGGGAGTTTTCTGGAGTTTGTCTGCAGTCAGTGAGAAAGGTGGAGCTCTCCAGCAAGAGAGTAAACCCATCAGAAATCTAAATAGGCAATCCAGGATGCCTGTCTGCCAGGGCAAGTGGGGTGAAGCTGGGCCCGTGGGAGAAGGGATTGTACCTACCACTCCTCTGCTTCTATTCTACAGCAAGACTGCTCAGGCAGCAGATACTGCAGGAGTCCACAGCCCCCTCTGTGCCATGTGCTGGGGCTCAGAGACTTGTCAGTTGACTCACATTCCCATTATTTAATTCCTCTTTCCCCCAGCTGTTTTGTTGTTCAGAAATTAGATAGTCTCTGCTCGAGGACAAGCTTTCTCTAGCAAGATGGTCAGTGCTCAGTGCTCTGTGGGCTCTGCCTGTCACTCTGATAGTGCCTACACAGAGAAAATTCACTTTGCATTTGAAACCCAATTGCTGTACTGGTTCTATTGTCTCCTGTTTGCAAAAATGAAGGCATTTCCCCATGCTCCCTAATACCTATTCATGATCTAACCATAAGATTTAATATTCTTATCTGAGACCTGCTTAGATGCAGACTTACATGGAAACAATTTGACATGTTTAATTTATACTTTCTTTTGGTGCAATGGTGACCCTTACTTTGGAATAAATATTTCCTAATGGGGAATATTTAATAAGTAATTTGCTGTTTTAGTTTTGCTTGGACTGGCTTACTTTACTTTTGTCCAGCTTGAATAAAATCCAAGATAAGGCTGCACACAAGTCGCAAAATAATAGATGCTGAAATGTAATTAGATTATTTATGTGTACGTTTGTGTGTTAACCACCATATCCATCCTATGTTCCTCCACATATAATCCAGCTGATTATATGTGTCAAGCATCACAAGTTAAGGGTATATTGTCTTCATCATAATAAATATAAATAATTCCTTTTGTAATCCTTGGTGTGCTATTAGATCATTTGCTGAAAAATTCCTGTAATTTCTTTTTGTCTCTTCTATGCATGGTTTTGTCAGCAGTAGTTCAAAAAAATATGTCAAAATTGTTATGACAAAAATCACAAGTTGTATGAAGATTTGTAGGGAAAGATGTTATGAGGAAAATAGAATTTTCCTTGTTTTTCATCAAGGAATGTTTACATCTCTGTATCTTGATTAGGTGCTGCTTTGTCTCTGAAATGTCAGGCCCGCCTTGGGATTAAGAAACAGCCACTGGCTGCTGTCAGATGGGATGTGGATAACATCCCTGTGGAAAGCCTTGTTTTTTCAAGATTTCATGAAGAAACTCATTTGTAAGTCCACATAACACAGAATAATCTTTCCTCTACACAAACTGTGCCTAGCCATTGAAAACAACGGTACCATCTCTTTCTCTTTCTATTAGTTTTAAAGATCATGAGCAAGTATACTATGAAGAGACAACTTTGAATATTACTGAAGTTAAAAAGGAGGATCTGCAGTCAAATTTCACATGTATAGCATTGAATGAAATGTACAACACAAGAGTCACGGTGACATTACAACTCAAAGTGCAATCTAAGGGTATGATTTTTTCATTTTGATTCTTTACAATTTGCACTTCGTGTGAAATATGCTGGTGAGTTTATTTTATTATTTGTTTCAGATAGTAAAAAAGTTTCAGTTAATAAGAAACAAAACCAGTCTGCTTCTTCCCTACATGTTCCAGCGAGTTGCAAAATTCTTGTGGCTGAGACCTTGTCCTTGGGGTTGGGGAGAGAATGGGACATTATTCAAACAGGGTCAGCAGGAGATGAAATACACAGAGCGTGACTGTATCAGCTCTGTGATAAGAATATCTTGTTTCTAGGATATTTTTCCACTGTGACAAATAAAACTATTTTCTGTAGTGTAAAAGTGTGGCAGAAAATAGGCAAACTCTTAAATATAAGGGTTTCAGCTGCTGGTTTGCCAGATTGTCTTCCTTGCTATACTGCATCCACTGTAGTGCCTTTTTTGGACTGAATGTTGTGAGAATCACCTCTTCAAAACCACTCTTTATCTTTGAGTGCCACTGTGTTCCCTCTGTGCCACACAGAGATGTGAGTAGCTCTTCAAAGACTATCCCTTGGTTTTGTTTTAAAATTCCTGGTTCGAGTAGTACCTGAAAGAGAAGGAAAATCCAGAGCAGTAAATGGTGAGGACAGAGAAAATCCTGAGCTCATATGGGAATTTTCTTTTTTAATAGGGATAGCCAGATCCCTAAACACTGTTGCCAACACCTCTGAATCAGATACCTATGGCAGAAAATGCTATTTTGTCTGTGAGGGCTCAAGAAGCAGCTGTGATCAATGGTTTCCCTTTTCATCCCTTCAGGCATGCTACACCACCAAGAATTATGGCATCATAGAATGGTTTGGGTTGGAAGGAACCTTAAAGATCATTTAGTTCCAAACTCCCTGCCAAGGGCAGGGACACCTTTCACTAGACTAAGTTGCTCAGAGCTCCATCCAACCTGGCCTCAAACACAGGGATGGAGCATCCACAGCTTCTCTGGGCAACCTGTTCCAGTGCCTCACCACCCTCACAGGAAAGAATTTCTTCCTAATATGTAATCTAAAACTACACTCTTTTCTCGAGGGTTTTGAAAGTAAATGTCAAGACCTTTAACAGTTTTCTACAAGGGAGTGTTGGGAGGAGTAAAATGCAGTGTACTGTGATCACAGAGTGTGCACAGACCCATGTCCTGCTGTATCCTTGACTGCTCAAGACCTTCTACAGGATCATGGCTTCAAAGCCTGGACAAGTTTCCTTGCTAGCCTAGACTAGAAGAGATGCAGGTGAATTGTAACAGCAGAATAGCAGCCAGCAGGAAGGTGGCAGGAGATGTTTTGGCTGGATAGGTGAGTTTGAGTGCAGCACCACTCAGGAAGCTGGCAGTACACCAGCTTTGCACTGAAGTACCTGAGTATGGGACTGTACTTGCAATGAGAGGGAAGGAAACTGAGTAACAGTTTTGTTTATTAATACAAATCTCTTGCTGGCCCCATATTACAGACTGCATGAAGGAGAGCATATAGCATATCCTGTATTCATCCTATGAATTATTGAGTCTAATTTCTATCATAGACAATTCTTATTTTTTTTTATTCAGATGTCTTCAGCAAATGTTCATGGAAGTTCTTGGCTGTGACCCTGCTTTCACTGCTGCCTTTTTTTTGTATGGATATCTGTTCCCTTGTCCTTGTTGCTGCTGTTGACAAGGTGTCTGCCTCTGCTCCTCAGCACTGTTGGTGTCACCAATGCTATGTCCAGAACTTGCTGTGCTCTGCTTTAGTTTTCTTCACTCAGTTCTCTCACAGTTCAGCAATATTTATGTTAAAGCAACGTCTCTTGTTTCTGAGAATAATAAAACTGCTGTAGGATTCGCTTGTGCCTCTCATCTTGTAAATGTGTAATAAGGATGTGCACACTCTTTTTTATGTTTGTTTGTTTTGTTTCTATGTTTGTATTTAATAGGGAAAAAATTCCAAATATATGATTGCTCCTTAGTGTTTCTCACAGCACAAATTTTGTCTGATAGTTACTATCCTGTTAATGCTTTTTTTTGCACAGTCATTCAAAGTAGAGATAAAGTTCACCCCAAAGCATCATCTCTGTTCTTCCTCAAAGATGTTTAATGTTAAAGCTAACCTTTTGGCTCATGTTTTGTAGACTGATGTGGACAGGAACTCTAGACCCAGATCTCTGCCTTCAGTCTCTGGAAGTGCATCTGCCTTAAATGCCAGAGAAGATAGGAAAAACTGCTGCTCTTCTGGAGTTTGTCTGGAACTCCTTCAAAAGCTGCTTTCTGACATGTTTTCTCTGGCCTTTCCAATATTAGTCCTTGTGAGCTGATAGTTTTGTATTCCCGTTGCTCTTGAATATAAATAGAACACGGCTTACTCATGAGCTGAGCTGCTAAATGATGCAGTAAAGTAAAATGGAACAGCAGGATCTATTCAGCCTTGTTCAGGGGGTTGTGGCACATGCCCCCATTGTGCTGAATGTTCACTGGTGAATTAAATTAGTGAATGTTCATTAGTTAATTCCAGAGATATTAGGGGCTAAGCCAGCATTACTGGGAATTGAACCTGCTCTTCCAGGAAGACACCTCTGTGCGGGTCTCCTCTGACACATTCTAAACAGCATGGGCACATTGCTTCTTTTCCAGCCTTGGTCTAATCAGTGCAAATATAAATAGCGTTTTTTAGGTTCATAATTGCAAAAGTTGATGTTGGAACCTGTTTTTCTCCAGATTATAGAGACTTAATGCAAAGCACCAGTAATTGTAATGTTATGATGAGCATGCTGTCAACAAATGTATCGGTAAGAAACAACATCACACTCTGGTGCTTGGGTCAGCCCCTCTGGGTAGTGAAAGGGGTTTCCTTACTTTGTCTGTGTGTATTGAGCAGGAAAATGGATAAAATACTAAAATTAGAAGGGGTCAACAAGAATGAAATTCCTTCATAGGCATCATGTGACACTGTTAAAAATATGGCCAAACCACTTAAGGAACTGATTGTTTTCTTGCCCAATCTTATTGGAAGGTACTTCCTCCTGATCTAGTTCTGGTGAGGTAAGCTTCATCACAAGCCTAACATTTCTTTTTCCCTTTAAACTCCAAAGGAATAAATGTAAATAGTGTGAAAATCTTGTTAAATTTGCCTCACAACCTACCAGAGGAAAGGGAAAATGTATTTGTAAACTCGTCATATATATACCTTTTCAGCAGAATTTCTCAGGCACACCCTCCACTAGACCAAATCTCTCAGCACCCCATCCAAGCTATTCTGGGACACTTCCAGGGATGGGGCACCCACAGTTTTTCTGGGCAATCTGTTCCACTGTTTTACCACCTTCAATGTAAAAAATGTTTTCCATATATCTAGACTTAATCTATCCTTGATAAGCCTTCATCTCTGAGGTAAAGATGGACAGATTCTAGAGCTCTTCCATGAGGGAAATTGGAACTAAAATGGGTGGCTCCTTTCTATCTCAATTTCTCTTACTCATCATTGCTATTACATGCTCCTTGACCCTCTTGAAAGGAAAAGGCAGGAGAGAATATCATCTGACTTCAGCATTGTTTATTTTATTTCTGTGACCAGGACGTGTTTTCCTGCTTGTCTAGTGCTATCTTAGTTCTTATCTTGCAGATTTCATTACTTGCACATGCTCTTTGTATCCTATTTGTGCAATCATGCCAGAAGCTTCCATTTGTCCTTTTGTGGATTTTCATGCGTAGGCTTAGATGTCTCACAAAATGGTTGTGTTATTACCAGTTTTTAAAAGTCACAAAGTACTTAAACATCATTGTCAGCTGTGGTTTTTAGCATAAGTAGGTCTGGATTCAACAAAGTGAATATTAATTATATACTGCATAATATGCTTCTAGTTCAGGTGTCGGTGTGTTGGCTACGCCAACTGGGGAAGGAAGAAGCTTTCTCATCTCTGTTTTGAGCTCCTGAAAGCTGTAGCAGAAGTAAGGATATGAGGTTAAAGCTTCAGCACACTGGTTAACTTCTCTGTGGCTAACAAATATATTCCTCTACTTTGTAGATGTCCTTCCTAACGCCCTCCTGATCACAGGATCTCTAGTTCTGCTAGGTGCAATATCCCTCTCAGTGATCCTTTACCAGTCCTTCCGAGTGGATATTGTCCTGCTGTATCGGGGGATATTCCAGCCCTACTCAGTCAAGGATGGTAAGTAAGACTTGAGAAAGAAAGTTTAAAAAAAGGAAAGTGGCAAATCATAGAGAAAGTAATTTATTTGATAGTTGCTAACCCATGACGCCTGAGCCTGATTCTTCTCTTTCTTACACCTTCAGTAAAGAGAAGTAATACATAGCTCTGCAAGTGCTTTACATTCCCTTGTTTTCTGGGTTTTGTAGGACTGAATTACATAAAAGAGAGATTCAGTCCTGGTTTTGTAGTTTTTTATTGAAAGCATTTGCCGTAAATACTGAATGATGTTGAAAACCTGATTTACAGTGCTATTAACTGTACTTGTTATGTGCTCTCTAATGCAAAGAAACAAACCTGATAACTAACGAGATAAAAGCATATGTTAGAGCAACACAGGTTTTGTGGGCCAAAAAGAAAGATACCAATAGTCTGGAAGACATTTCTGGAGGAATACATCCCATCTAACTGTATTGGCTGCTTTCAGCTTGGGATTCAGATGTCTGCATTTAGTTGTATGAAATGAAAGTGCACACATGAAAGTTTCCATCTTAGACATGAAACCTGGAGATCTGTGGCTGGGATCCTGCTGTCTAACCGTGAGCAGTTGGTGCTGTTGGAGCTGCCTTAGGGCTTCAGTGAGACTGAACCCCTCTGCAGGGAGCAGCTGAAGGGCAGGCAGTGCCTAATGACATAATGAAGTGCATGTTTTTAAGAGAACAAATCCAGCAAAATGGACAATTTTTAAATCTGAAGCTGACTCTTACCACAGATGTCTGCATGGTAGATATCTACAGCTGATCTAGTTACTTCTCATTAAAGAGGAAAGAAGTATGCTTTTTTGGACAGTTTCCATGTAAGTATATTTTATGATGATATTAATCAGACTCTAGAAATGGACATTTCATTATTATTACAGAATCACAGAATCACAGATTCATGGAATCAATGAGGACCTCTGCGATCATCGAGTCCAATCTATGACCAAACACTACCATGCCAGCTAGACCATGGCACTCAGTGCCATTTCCAGCCTTTCCTTAAATACCTCCAGGGATGGTGACTCCAACACCAACCTGGACAGCCCATTCCTAATGCCTAATCATCCTTTCTATGAAGAAATTCTTCCTAATGTCCAACCTAAGCCTCCCTGGCTCCAGATTAGCACTGTGTCCTCCTGTCCTGTCACTACTTGCCAGGGAGAAGAGGCTGACCACCCCACCTGGCTACAATCTCCTTTTGGGTCATTATGGAGAGCAACAGGGTCAAACCTGGGCCTTCTCTTCTCCAGACTAAATAACCCCAGCTCCTTCAGCTGCTTCTCATAGGATCTATTGTTAGAATGGTTTGAGCAAGAACCTCAGCAACAAAAGAAAGGATACAGTAATTTCCACTGGAAAGAAAGAAACATTTAGGATTAGACTAACAATGCTGTAATGGAAAACTTAATTTAGAGAAATGAAGTAAGGAATAAAATAAATACTCGACTTTGTATTTGATTCTGATTGTAACACTATTTCCTAAGAAATGGAATTTTCACTCAAGAGTATGATTTGTTATGGGAATGATGAATAAAGTCTTCAAGATTAAAGAATTTAAATGGAATATCTTGTGCTGAGAGACAAAGCTTGTTGGTAGCAAATTGTATCACTGAAAAAACAAATACTTCATGGCTATGTCGTGCTAATATGAATCAATCAGTCAAAGTCTTACTGCATATACTTTGGAATGCAGTTTTCACAATACAAGGGCCAGGTTCTCCAATGCTACAAACACACAGGACAAAACAATTGAGCATGGAAAACACCAAATATGCACAGCTTTTAATTTCCAAACATGCACCAGATGATATACATTATTCAGTTTGGCTGGAACTGCTTCTTAGATCTATTTCAGTGACTGGTATTTTTATTTATATCTCCTACTTTTCCCAATAGACAGCTTTAATTCATGTTAACACAATACTCCTTCCTCTTGTTTTGCCTTACAGATGGGAAGATATATGATGCATATGTTATCTACCCCAAAAACCACACCAGTGAAGCTAATTTTGTGGAATATTTTGTTTACCAAATCATGCCAGATATTCTGGAAAAAAAATGTGGATATACATTGTGCATTTATGGGAGAGATATATATCCTGGAGAAGGTAAGTTTCAGATCTGGTAATGCGCTGAAGTACTTTTCAAGCATGAGCAAATTGTGATTCAAGTCCCTTTTAGGTGTGTAGGAGGTCACTCTACATTCCTAACCTTGAAGCTCATCTCCTCAGCAGCCATCTGTCTGCTCTTTCAGGCCAGGTGTCACAAGGGCACTCTGTGCTTTCCAGTTCTTATCATCTTGGAACACACAGGAAACGTGACCCTGAGTGTGACTCTTTTAAAAATATATTTGCTCTTTGGAAAATCTAACTCTGTGCAGCCATTATCTGGGCAAAGCCACAACCAAACCTTGCATGAGCTGGCTTGGCTGACTACAAGACAAGGAAGAGGAGAAACCCAGAAGCTCAGCCAAACCCACAAACTCAGCTAAGGAAACACCTTTGCTGTTATCACTCAGGGGTTTTCAACCTTTTATGAGGGTGTTAGAATCACAAGTAGTTCAGCTTCTTTTCACGGACATGTTCTATTTTCTCTTCACACAATTCCCAGTATTAGTTCAGGACAGAATTGGTATGCTTTATTTCTGCTTTCTTGTCTTTCAGGATGAAATAATGTTAATTAATCTGTGTTCCATATAGACACCCTCCACACTATCACATATGATTGCTTTGACCTAGGTGCTCTCTGCTCTCCTCCAGAGCTGACCTTTGTTTATCTTGTGCCCTGGTTCTTCTGTAGAGAGGATCTTCTCTCTCTGTCAGTGAGCAGGCATGAAGCCTAAGCTGGTGCATTTTCTGTTTCACATTTCTGAAATCATCTGCACTGGGCCAGGTGTCATTCATCTGCCCTGAGCTAAGGCTGAAATCTTTGATGTCCTCCTTTTCTGAAAAGTTGTGAAAGGGGTGCCTGGCCTTGGGAAAAATGAAGGTAAAGAAAAGCTGCAAAAGTTGTTGAGCCAGACCATTCCCAGATCCAGCACAAGGAGCTACAGTAGCTCACAAAACTGTCAAAGGCAAAAACTTACAGCACTTGCAGTGGTCTGGCAGCCCCCAGTAAAGGAAAAGAAGGTATACATGGAGCTGACTGATGCATCTGCAAAGATGGTTTGTTAAATAATTGGTGCGTTGAATTTCCTCAGCTGGGCTCCCACTTCTCTTTTGGCCCAGCATCACAGTGACAGTAGCACTGATTAGCTCTCCCTAACGTGGCAGTGGGAAATTCAAACACCTTCTGTCTTGTGCTGACACACAGATGCCCTGAAAGTCTGGATTTACCCCTGCAGGGTGAAGGCCAACACAATGCACATATTAGTGTATAAATTAGCACACAATAACTCAGGACATTCACTATAATTTAGGCTAACCACACCTGGAAATAAGCCTCTTAGTCACTCAAAAGTCTCCTGATGACTAGTTTTCATGGATAAGTATTGCAAGATCATCTCTAAGGCATTAAACTTGGTACAACACAATTCCTTACATGAAGACTGCTGATCAAACACTATTTTTTTACAGTCAGATCTACTGAATATGATGTTAGGTCACTGGAATAGAAATTCCTAACAATATTTAAAAGCAGTGACTATATTAATGTTTCAACTAAAAAACCCATGAAATGAAAACTTTTTGGTTTGGACTTCTTCCTTTTCTCTCCCCCTGCCCCATTGCCTTTGGTTGGTTGTTGGCTTTTTTTGTCTTTCTGAGTGGTTTAGGTAATAAAGTCTTTCTCTAATAAAGAAACAAACTGTATCAGTCTGAAGTGAGATAGAAATTATTTCTGGTTACAAAGCAATGAAAATGGTGTTTCCAATCTCAAAGGAATTTAAAAAGGAATATCAGTGTCATCATTTTCTTGTACATTGCTAGATGCAGCCAGTGCAATTGAGACGAGGATGCAGAAGAGCAGGAGGCTGATCATGCTGCTGACACACCAGCTGGTTAATTCTAAAGAAGATGCTTATGATCAACACATTGCTTTATACAATGCCCTCATTCAAAATGACACAAAGGTGATCCTTCTGGAAATGGAGACAATTGGGACTTACGGGAAGCTTCAGGAATCCCTTAGGTTTATTATTAAGCAGCAAGGCACCATCAAATGGAATGAGGAGCACACGGTGCTGCCACAGTCACCCAATTCTAAGTTCTGGAAACAGGTGAGGTACCATATGCCACTGGCACGCAGGCCCTCACACTTGGCTGACACCAGGTGAACAATCTTGGAGAACAGTGCTGTACCATCAGGATGGATACAAGCCCACAGCTGTTTGTCCTTTCAGAATGTACATGACTGTACAGTCTGGAAGTCTGGCTGTGTTTTTTGAACTTTTTTTCAGTCCTTCTACTGATGGGGTAGTTGATGGAAGAGGTCTAGAAAACTGAAGGGATATTTTACAGATGTGAGAGGTCTAAAGAAATAATTCTAGATTTTGTGGAGAATTTCACATGTCACAGAAAACCAAATGTACCTATACTCTTTCTATATATAATAGTATATATAACAGAAAGTTATGACTGTGAATAACTGAAAGCCTTGCAGGTTGAATTCATCTTTCTAATGCAGTTGATAAAATAGAAATGCCTTCTGTATGATTTGATTACAAAGTATAATGTGCATTTTACAATTAGAAAGTATAATGTTATTCTTTTGTTAACTTTAATTTTCTGACACTTACTCCTTTTTGATTCAATAGTGATACTCACAAAATAAAATTTTATTTTTCCTTAGTATGGATGCCTCACTAAAGGGTCTTTTGAGACTGATGTGAATACAGTGTTAAGGGAAAGAAATGTACTGATATATACATATATCTATATATATATATATTACATCCATTGGTAAGGGAAATGATTGCACTGATACATATAAAGGTATTTTATATGCACTTCAAAATATTTTATATACCTATTAAAATAAATCTCCCACAAAGGGGAAATTTAAGTCTTTCTGGTACAATAATCACACTGTTACTATAATTATCTTCACATAGAAATAACAAATTAAAATTTAGGATGTTCTTTTGATACACTGGCAGCATTCCTTCAAGCTACCAAAAAAAATAGGCTGCTTTTTTACAAGAATTATACACTTTTTCTCCGTGCTTTGGCCTCATGTGTAGTTATACTTTCTTATATTTCTGACAGGAAATCAGATGTAGTGTAGTTATACTCATGTGTATTTATACTTTCTTATTTCTGATAGGAAATAATCTTAAATGCAAAGGTCAGTGCCAAATCTTCTAGTTCAGGGGAACAGGAACAAGATGCATTCTAGTACAAGTATCCCTGAAAACTTTAATATTTTTATATTTTCAAACCCAGGATATTCTTACTGTCAGAGAAGGCTTAGTTTTCAGCTTAAGACTTGCTACAGAATAGACTTAAAAAGTGAAAATTAGGTGCAGAAAATGAACTCAATGGTAACTTATTGTTACCAAGTCCAGGGTTAAAAGCAGACAAATTCTTCCCTTTTACTGTAAGTTTTTATTGAATAGGGATCTTCAGACTTGCAGATAGCTATTTGGAGTAGGAAAAATGTGCATAAAATATATGTAGAGATATTTTTCAGCATTCAGTTAAAAGATCAATGGCAAACTAGACAGTTTTTCACTAATGAGTTGTATTTTCAAGTGTTCATTCACTCATTGCTCACTTCACCTCTGTAAAGCATCAAAGGTTGCATTTTGCAATTACCTCATTAGATTGTGTGCACTGTTGGGTCCTGTTCCTAAAGATACCTCTGGATAAACCTTACTGTCTCTGTGGAGGCCCCCAAGATGGGTTCATGCCAGTGTGAGACTTGGTTTGTTCCTACAGTACCATTTCTTCTCACAGAGAGCATGCCAACACTAAGGCATATGTAAAAGCAGAACAGCCTGTTCCTATAAACTATGAAAATTTTTACACATAAGTGACTGAGCGAGACAGAATATTTTCTTCCAAGATTATCACAGGATAAGTTTTTAATACAGTTTGAGTCCTGGGCTTGTAATGAACAAGAAAGGATGACAAGCAGGCAACTTTGAAGTGAAAAGTTTAGGATGACTTTTGAAGCTGGAAAGAGATGAAAAGGTACAATGAGGAATTGCACAGGATGAGAAATAAACCAAATTACTCTGAAATATACTGATGTGTCATTGACTCCTGTTAGCCAAGCATGTAGTTATGGTGGTGAAAAACAAACTCACTACATGGCTCTTGTGGTGATGCTACATTTTTTCAAGTTTCATGGTCAGCCCAGAAAAAAAAAAAAAAAAGAGAAAAATAATTCTTATAGTGGTTTGCCAGCAGTGAAGAGAAGAAGCAAATTCAGAGTGTGGCAAAGAACTTTACAGTACCAGGGCATGAGTATGTGACCATAATTATGACTAAAAAATACTGCAGCTGACACTGTTTTTTTGTTATTCCTCAGTGTTTAGTAAAGAAATATGAGATATGCATTAAAATGGATATATTCTAGAGATGTTATCATATTTGTAATGTTAGAAAGAAAGCACAAAAAGAACTGTGGAATACTTTTACAGCATCATTAACGTATCAGCACTGCTGAGGGCACATCAGGAATCCTGTGTTTTATTCTGGGCTCCTCAGCAGGAGAGAGACAGGGACATTGTGGAGTGAGCACAGCAAAGGGCTGTGGGGTTGGTGAAAGGATTGGAGCATCTCTCCTATGAAGAGAGAGCTGGAACTCTACAGCCTGGTGAGGCCCCTCACCTGAAGGGAAGGTACAAAGAAGAGGGATTCAGGCTCATCTCAGTGATGTCCAGTGACAGGACCAGAGGCAATGGTAAAAACCTAAAAACAGGAGGCTCCCTCTGAACATCAGAAAGGTTTGTTTCTTTTTTTTTTCTTTTTTTTTTTTTCTTTTTTTTTTTTTTTTTTTTTTTTTTTTTTTTTTTATGGTGAGAGTGACCCAGCACTGGCACAAGTTTCTACGGGAAGTTGAGAGTCTCCAACCTTGGAGATACTGAAAAATCTCCAGGACTTGATTTTGGACAATCTTTAGCACGGGGGTTGACTAGATAACTTCCAGAGGTGTCTTCCATCCTCAATCATTCTATGATATGTAACTTACAAACAACCTAGATTTTCAAAAACTTTTTTTTGATTAAAATTGGCTTTTTGTACACTAAGAAGTCTGCCTTCATGGAATAACAGAATGACAGTCTGCCCTGTCGCCCCCACCAACCCCCCCCCCAAAAAAAAGTATTCTTTCAATATAGGAATAAATAAACATAGAAATAATAACATAGGAATAAACATAGAAAACTTATAGAAGATTCAGTTTGGATGCCTTTAGCTTAAATTAAACAGTACCAAGGCAATTTGGTTGCTGAATTATATTGTCCACAAAGAGTTTTAATGTTCTTTGGTTTCTACCCTGCACTTCTGTGGTTTTGGCACCTCAAGGGACTCTGGAGAGCAGATTTACTTTCACTTCTTAATAGAGCAGAGTCATTCTGCCCTCTCGTGGGTGAACAGGCACCCAGAGATTCTGACCAGCTGGAAATCCAATAGGGTTGAAATTTGATGTTCCTACAGCTCACATGGTTGTGAAGCCCAAGAGACTTACCACTTAAAGGAAGGTTTTAGAAGTTTTCAAGAGTTTTCCTAGCAAGCCATTATTTATTATGCAATATTAATAGAGCATTGGACAAAGCCTGTTTGGAAGATGATGTGTAAAATTGATAGCATATTAAATTGAACGTACAACTCTATGTTCCTTGCTCTTTAAAGGGTTGAAAAACTACAGCTGTTGCTTTAGACATAAATCATGCATATCCAACTGTGTTTCAGACCTTGGGAAGACACTGGATACTGTATATCTTGTAGTGAGCAAGGTCCTTGACACAATCTCTGCTAGACAGATATATCCACAAAAGTGATCAGAAAACCAGGTTGTGACCAGCATACTAACCAGCTCACAGCTAATCACTAGAGGTGTCCCTCAGGGAGTGATACCAGCACCAGGAATGTTTAGCATCCTTGATGATGGGACAGAATGCACAACCAACGAATTTTCAGACAGAAAATCAAACTGGGGTGGGATAGCTGACCCACTGGAGCTCAGGGTTGCTGTTTTAGACAGCAACAGGCTGAAGAAATGGACTGATGGGAAACCCACAAAGTTCAACCCAAGGCATGTGCAAAGTGCTGAGATGGAGCAAACCCATTCAGCAATGCAGCCTGGAGGTCAACCTAATGCAAAATAGCTTTGCAGAAATAGGCTGGATGTCCTGGTTGACCCTAAAGTGAACACAATTCAGCGGTGTGAACTTGTGACCAAGGTGACCAAGAGCACTCTGCACCTTACTAATGAAAATGTAGTGGTGGAAAGTGATTATTCCCCTGAATGCAGCATTTGTGAGATCATCTCCAGGGCACTATGTCAAGGTTTGGGCTCCTCAGCACAAGTGAGGTACTGACATATTGAAATCCAGGAGAAGATCACCAAGAGCACAGATCATACAGGGAGAGGACAAGTGTCCCTGTTTCTACCTACAATAATCTAATGAAAAGACAGAGAGAGAATGGATGGAACCAGACTCTTCTCAAATGAGCCCAGAAATGAGACAAAACAAACAAACAAACAAACAAACCTGTGACTAATTAGAACATAGGACATTTATATTGCGTATTAGAAAAAAAATTTCACTATATGCATGTTCCAAAGCTGGAACGTGTGCCCAGAGAAGCCGTGGAATCCCCATCCTTGTAAGCGTTCAGGTCTTGTTTGAATGCACCCTGAAGAGGGGCTGGACCTGAGGACTCCCAGAGGTCCCTTCAAACCTGAATTATCCTGTGATGCTGTGATGTGGAGTAACATTTGAATATGTCCAACTTCTGTACTTTAAAATTTCTGAGAAACATATGAGGGTCTAATAGACACATTATCAATTTGTAACCTGCTTTTTTGACTTCAGGGGAAGATAATGCTAAAACTATTGAACATGACTTAATGTATGCTAAGAATTAATATAACATGTATATACAGATAATAGATGAAGTTTTAAAAGGACTATTGCCACCCAAGAGCAAACAAGTGTAAACTGTGGTTACAAGAGTTGGATATGTTGCAATTTATGATGGAAATAATTTCAGTTTTTTCAGTTAGCACCTCTATATAGCTTATGTTGGATGGAAAGGAAGATGTGAAAAACTGTGAAATAACTGGTCTTCTCTAACTGATTCTCAACTGGTCAGGTCGTCAGACCTTCATTCAAAAATCTGTTTTCCAATCTTAGTGCAAACTTTCATGTTCATCATGACATTTTCAAAATTAACATCTAAGATGTAGCTATTTTTAGTCAAGTTATATATCTATAATCACACTATGAATTCTCCATTAAAATTGTATTAGTCAGAGAACTAAAAAGTGTAAAGTTTACTCTCCTTTCACTTATGTTCAGGTATGACTATGACATTAGTTGAAAGGACCAATTGATCATAGCATTTTCTGCAATGCAGATTAAATCTCGAAACTTGAGAGTATTTCAAAAGAGTATAAAAGCAAATAAATGTGAGAGAAGCTCATGGAAAATATTGCTGTAAAAGACTGAGTCAAAAAAAGAAGTTTCCAAACAGTAACTATGAAGACAGTCTGTGAAAGTAAAAAGCTGATGACATTTTACTTTACCATTTTATTTGCTGGCTGCTAAATAGTTTCCAGACTGCCATATGAAATAATTATCATCTTTATGATATCTGCTTTCTTTTAGGTTTTAAAATCAGTTACTAAGTCATAAAACCAAAAGCACTGCAAAGTATCTTCTGCACATTTTTAAAGCAGTTATATTTAGTTAGATCCTTAGCTTACTTTCCTGGAATTGTGCTGATTTACATTATGAAAAGGTCTAATTGTTATAGACATATTGCTTCACTCTGTGATGAGGAAAACAAATGAGGTTAGACAGTAAAACACTCCAGGGTTTCTTCCCTTCACCTCTGCAATGAAAATATGCAAGAAAGCCAGCTCTGTGTAATCCCTCCCTCCTTTTAAGTGTAGCCTGCTTGTTTTACCTCCAAACGGTCCCCTCCGGTTGAAATTGGGAACTTTTGCATTAGCAGTTGTCCCGGGTAAAAATCCCAAAATGTAGCTGTCACCAAACAAATTTCTGAAGATGAAAAGGGTGATATGCAAATAAAAGGATTCCTGAAGGAATTTTTTTTTCCCTGATGTTATCAAACTACCTTTATTTAGAAGTACAGAGCATCATTGCACAGTACTTAGCAGATAAAGCACACATGGAATTAACAAAGGCAAGCAGTCATTTGCTTAGGAACAGGTCTCAAACAAAAAATATGTCTGTCAGAACCTCTGATGGAACCACAGTTCCAATTTACCAACATTTGGCTAACAAGCAAACTCAACTAACGGCATGATGGCTTATTTAGAAGTGAATGCATACATTCACTTTGCAGCAATGGAGCTACAAAATGTTTAATGTCTTGAAAGTTTCCATTATTCTCCCCTTGAAAAGGATGGTAGCACAGAAAAAATAGTACTGAAATGGGAACATTTCTCATAAAAAACTTATGAAGAGGAACTACATAAGGACTTATATAGAATCTTATCTTTTGCCTTATCTCTTTTCCTGCACACTATAATTTGTAGTTCTTTTTTGGCGGGATTTTTTTTTTAATTTTCTTTTTTGTTTTTTTGGTGCGTGTGTCTTTCGAGGTCTTTGCAGAATACCAGCCTTTCAGTGTTAGCTCTTTGCACATCCTGATTTTCAAACCAGGCAGCGAGATGGGGAGGAAGTTGTAGCAGAGGCAAAACTTGGTATACTCAGCCCAATATACTCGTTCCTAGCGCTCCGTCCTGCCTCCGGCACGCTCCTGCAATGTGCGTTCAGCGGAAAAGCGGAGGAAGAGGCGTTTCACAGCGGGAGGCATCACCTCCTTACTCCTTTTCTTCCCCTGAAGGGTTGTGAGAGGGAAGAGGCGCACACACCCCACCCCTCTCCGCCTCCTAAAAAAGCCGAGCAACACTCGCTGCGCCGGCGGGGCGCACCTCGGGGTGTGCGGGGCCCGGCTGGCACCGCTCCGCTCCGCCAGGCCACGCTGCAGCCAGGTAGGGCAGCGGGCCGGGGAGGCCAAGGCTGGGCGCGGACACCTCATTCCCCCCTCGCTCGGAGGAGCCGAGCGCCCGCCCCGCTCACGGCGTGCATCCCCGCGGGTGTGCGGGCAGCCGCTCTCGCTGGCCGGAGACCGCTCCGGGACACCCTGCCCGTCCCCAGCTCTGCCTGTCCGCGACCCTGCCCGTCCGCATCCCTGCCTGTCCCCTCCCTGCCCATCCCCATCCCTGCCCGTCCCCAGCCCTGCCCGTCCCTATTCCTGCCTGTCCGCAACCCTGCTCGTCCCCATCCCTGCCTGTCCCTATTCCTGCCCGTCCCCTCCCTGCCCATCCCCTGCCCTCTCCCTCTCCCACCCAGCCACGCTTCCCTGTCCATGGCACTGCCCGGCGCTCCCCAGAGTTACCTGTCTCGGACACCTCTGTCTGGGGCCCACGCTGTATTTTTCCCTTATTACTCAGCTGTCATAAACAGCTTAGCTCCTGATAAAGCCTTATTTCAACACACAGCCCTGTCACTGTCTCTGCACCGTCCACAGCCCCTTTTCCTCACGCCTGGGTGGCTTTGGAAGAGGATGGGCTCCCTCAGCGCTGTTGTAAGTGGTAGAAGCAGAAGATTATGCCTAAAACATTTGTGTATCAGTTCTCAAATGCCTTATTAAAAAAAATTAATATTAAGGACTTGCTATTAACTACTCATTAATGCTAGCAGAAATTAATTTCTCCCATCTCCCTTTTCCATTTTCTCTCCTGCAATCAACAGTTCTCTTTTCCCTTTTCAGAAGGTTTTTCAAACTGAAATATCTATGTATTGAATCACTTGCTGAGACAACTCTGTTTCAGTGATGAGTGAGATTCAGAAGAGTTGTAAGTTCAAATTGCAACTCTCTGGAGTTTGGAAGACTCCCTCTCCATCCACTTTCCACCTGTCAAGGCTTGCATAGTAAGTAAACAGCTTTGCTTATGTACTTTGAAATTAAAACAGATTTTCATTTTTACCAATAAACTGCAATCCTGGCAGAATGCTGCTTGGATCTAGTATGGTTAAGACAACTGTTTGCTAAATATTTTTGTTTTCTTCATCAATGCTGTGTAAATTATGGCACTGTGTGGTAATACTTATATGAAATAATTATAATACTTATATAAAATCAGCTTAAATTCATAGCTAGCTGTTCTTAAAGAAGAAAGACTAGCGCTTTCCTTCCTTGACCTCAAGATGATGAACAGTCTCATGTTCAGAAGAATTTGTTGTGCGTTTTCTTTAAAAGGAAGTCACAACCCTTCAGGACCAAATTGAGTTTTCCAAAAGTGTTGATCAAAATTAGTTAGTTGTCCAAAATTGAGGATCAATCACTTCTATGTATTGGCCCAATTTAATTCAAAAATCTTCTGGTGATTCTTGAAAAGTGGGGAATAATTTTAATGGTGCATGATTTTCTAATTAATGAGACATTGGAAATCCACTTTACAGAATTTAAACTTCCGGTTTGTTTGAAATTTTTTTTGGTTTCACAGTGGCACAAGTATTTTTAAGAACCATATTTTATTATTAAAACTCCATCAGTGGTTTTAAACATGCATAAAACATAAAAAAATGCTTAAAGCTGTTGTCACTTTGAGCCTTATAGTCAACTTGTAATTTAATCAATTTTCATTTAAACTGTCATTTCCCTCTATTACCTTAGAATTTTGCCCATTAGTATTTCTGTACCCCTTTATTAGGTAGAGAATCTTTGCTTTTACTTTAAAATGTCTCAATATTTTTCTGAAAATTAAAAATCTTATTCTGTTTCTCAAAGATTCTCTCTGGATTAGCTGACTTTCACTAAAAGCACTTTTTTCACCTTTTCCCCCCTCCTAGCTTTTGATTGAAGAGTACTCAAACTGTATGGCTCAAATTTTTTAGCCTACAGTAGAACAATTTCAGACAAATTCAGGTTCAACAGCAATGAGAGAGTAAGACTGAGGTCTTGTGTCTTGATTTTTAGTAGTCATGAATCTCATACCTGGTCATTACTAAGTCACTTCCATTGTATTATGTGCATTTAACCAACTTTCCTTATGTGATATATCAAAAGAGAAGTGGATTTAGAATTAAAGATCTGGTGTTAAATGGTTCTATCTTTATGTAGTGGATCATAATCTTGTAGTCACTAACAACTGTATTTCTTCTGAATGTGATAGGATAGAAAAGGAAAACAAAATTCAAGAATTTAAAGAGAGAAGACCTTCTTTCCTTATGAAGTGTAGGAGTTTGAATCCCCATTCATAATAAGGAACTGAAATTGTGTGTTGCAGTATTCACCATCCAGATTCTTTTAGCTTTCTAAATCTGGATCTGCCTACCAGGCTGTATAAAAAAGGGATGTGAAATACTTCCTTCATCTCCTTGCAGTGCTTTAAGGGATGATGGCACACTTCCAGAGAACAGAGAAGAAATGCAGGAGAGGGAGGGCAGCTACCTAGCTTGGTGTCCTGCAATCCTGCTGGAAATGCAGCAGCCTCCTGCCTCCAGCTCTTCAGGTCACAGGAACTTTCTGACTCTAAATCTTAGGGCAGTCTCTTAAAGTTTGTGTTTTCTCAAATTGTAACAGGTTTACCCAATAAAAAAGAAAAGGATTGCTGATGGGAATTTTTAGCAGATCTCCCAGATCTCTGAAATACATCTCATGTGTTTTTGTCTCATCTATCCACCCATGTCTGGGTCACATTAAGCAAGGTTATCTGCTTTGGATTCAGGGATTGAACTGAGCTGATTGTATTTCTCACCTGTTTTGTAAGCAAAACAGAGGCTGAGTCCCAGAAGCAGCTCTGTCTTTGGTACCTGCTGCTCTGAGGAACCTCAGAATATGCTGTAAGCCAGTCTTAGTGGTGTTTTTCACTTGCCATTGAAATCAGTTGACTACAAATGAAGCAAGTGAATATAGGCTGCTTCTTGTCCTCCCCCTCAGTGGAAATGTTAGCACTCTCAGCTGGAGCTTATAGCCCCCACAGAACAAATTGTGAAAGAAATTTCACATCCCATTGCTTTCCAACAGGCTCAAAGTTAGCCATCAACACATCCAATCTACAGCACTGTACTGTTCTCATTGAAGGCAAGGGAAGTTTCCACTGGCTGTTTCTACAAGGTCCAGTCTTGCAAAGTTTATTCGCTTTCTGGGGAAAAAAAAAGCAGTGTCCTGTCCTGTGGTAGGTATCTGCTGGCTCAGGATTTGAGTGCTCTTGTAATACTGCAAAATGCATCCATGAAATAAGAAAATGGTACAAGGAAATCCTGCAGTGCTTTCTGAATTTGAAATGAAATTGCAAAGAGAAATCTAGATACATTACCTGATGTATGAAAATAGCTGTTATGATAAAAATATGTAGCTTCCCATTTGGAAAGCTCTCTTCAGGAGCAGGCAATAGTTACACTGCTCATATGCTCAAAAGAATCTGTTTCACTGGACTTGTGGTGAACTGTGAATCTTGTTTTTTTTTTTTTTTTTTTTTTTTTTTTTAATAGGCTTTCAGAACAAGCAAGAGCAATTTGTTTCTTTTTTTCAGAGAAGAAGTGAGAAGCAACTCAAGAAAATGATTCTGATGATTTTTTTAGTAACGTTGATCATGGAATCTGCCCCTGGTAAGTAAAAGTCTTCAATAGTAGAACATTCAAAATATGTGTCAGCTTCTTGACAGTTGCTTAGAGTAGGACAAGTTTTGTTTTTTGCAACCAAACCTTGTAATTGCCAAGGTTTGGCAATTACAGCCCAGCTCCAGACTTGGGAAATTTGGTCCTAAACACGAAATTTGTGAAATGAAAAAGCAAGGATGCTACCTGGAGAAACCTGATGATGTTGTATGTGGCCATAAGTGTATGAAGAGATATGGCAAACAAGAGAAAGAGTCTGCTTCTTTTTTGTGCCATTCAGAAATACGGTCACAATAGTTGCTAAACACCAATAATCTCTGAGAACCTCATGAGAAAGAGATTCTGAAGTCTGATTTTATTTTTGACTCTTAATCCTTGATCAAGGTTCCTTTTCTGTACTTTTAATAACTTCTGTATGCAAAAGTAAATTTGGGAAATTTGTTTGGAAAGGCAGACTTGAAGACTAAATTTTACACACATAATGTCATTCCAAGGCAGTTTTCCAAAGATATCTGAAGTTTTTCAGAAATATATCTACAAAATTATTCAGTTTTAATTAAGAAGATAAGGAAATGCAAATGTTAATTTATAGGATCTGTGCTTTTATCTCAAACATGTTTATCAAGTCAAACCATATGTGAAGAATTTCTCCTCTTCCATTTGTGGCAGCTGCTTTAATATATACAGTGGGGCCAGATTCTGCCTTTTGAGCCAATGTAATTCTGACACTGTGGAACTCATGTGAAATAATCATAGAGATAGGGAAATGTCCTTGTATTTTCAGTCCTTTTCTCCTTCTGGTGTTGCTTTGGTAAGGTAGAATAAAAACTTGAAAAAGGCTGAATTTTTAAACAAATATTGCAGGAATAAATAAATAAATGCTGACAAACCATTTTGCTGAAAGAAATATTTTCATAAAATACCAGCAGCAAGGAAATCACTTTAAAGTCAGGTTAATGCAATTTTCTGAAATAATAAAATAATGGCTTCCTAATATATTTTTTTCCCCTTTCTCTGAAGAGAAGCTGTGTCCCCTTCGTGCCTCCATTGATATTCTAGAAGGGGAATATTTTTTCCTTTGTTATCTTGAGTCAAGGCAAGAACATTGTCAGGAAGAATCATATACAATAAACTGGTATAAAGAAAGTGCTGGCAAGCAGCAAGTGATAAAGGAAACACGCAGAATTGTTTCACAAATGAATTTTCTGGAGTTTTGGCCAGCTGAACTCAGTGACTCTGGGAATTACTCTGTCATTTACAGGTGGGTACACAACACAGTGGGTAAATGTCTTGCCTGTGCATGTCTATGATGAAGATAATTTCTTTGTCTTGTTTTCTATAGCTAGTGGCATCCATATAAAAGGGGCTTAGGGAACTGCTCTAACTGCAGTGTCATTTCCCACTTCATTTCACAATAACTATCAAAGTAGACCTAAAATATTTACAAATATCTACAAGGAGTTTCAGCCTTTTAAATGTTCTGTAAACCTTTTGATAAGGCAGGTAACATTTTTGCTGGCTTGTGATTAATTACCTAAGAAAAATGAGTGTCAGGCCACCCTTCTGTCCACTGTCAAGCAAAAGGGAATGTTTGCTTGTCTTCTTCCCCAGACTTGTTCTTGCTTGCTGTGTTGAGTGGATCTCATGCTATGAGGCTTGCCAAATCATCTAACTGTATAGTAAAGATTAAACATAGCATAGCTGAATTCTGCTTTCTGTGCAAACCTTTGCCTGCATGGAGCTATTCAAAGAACAAATGAAATAATTGGATTTGATTTCTTACTGCTATAGAACACCATGGGTTAAAAGGAGAAATGAGGATGGGCCCCCATTATTTGGGGGCAATTTTCATTAGAACCCCTTTAAAGGGATTAAATCAAAGGTTTGCAGCACTGAGTTCTTATGACTAAGCCATAATTCAGCATTTACAGTTGAAGCAATGATTGATTTGAAGAAGATCACATTGCATGTAATGATTTGTGCTGTTCTCCAAGTAATATTTTTAAGGTTCTAGGCAGGTTTATAAAGGGGATGGGACTGTGGATACTGAAAAATGCTCTCCACTTTATTCCAGAAATATCTCAAGTTTGATAGCTTACAGTTCTAAGATAGACTTCAATTGTTAACTTCCAAGTCAATTTGGAAACTGAAAACATTTTTTTTAAAATTCTTCCATGTATCATTACTGTTATCTCCTTACTGATATTATTTTCAAAAGTACTGACTCATGGTATATGAAATGCAGAATATTTTTAATTGTAGGGTAAGTACTGAGAAAAATTCATCTATGTTAAATTCAAGAGAATTTTCTTTAGGGATGATGAATATGGTAGTCTGTCTAGTTTGTTGTGCTGCTTTGCTGTGTTGAACAGTTTTCTGTATGGTCACTTCACAAAAAAGCTATTAAATCTAAAAACTCACTCCAATGCCACCTAATTAGTGTCACAAAATGCGGACTGACTAATTTTGGCATGGGGAAAGGTAGGTGGAGGTCATACCTGAATTGCTAGGCTATTGAAGGAGACTGCCATAATGAGTCCTAATACTCGTTAAAGGGCAAAAGAGAAGAGAGCTGTGATAACCTTAGCTTTAATTCATGATCATTTGGCTTTCTGATTACTTTAAGGACGTGGGGTAATGACAGTAAATCCACAGTAAGTCATGAGAATTCTATAAAATTACTATGAAAAAGCAAAAACCTCAAAACCAAAGGAGGCAGCCTCACGTACCGAAGAAGATGACAAGAACTGAAGTAAAACTATTAGAATAAAGTTTTTAAAACTGAATAATTGTTGGAAAACACAAAAATGTCAGAATCTATTATGAAATATCTTGATTTACTCATTTGCTTAAGAGAGAAAGTCAGAAAAAAGTTTTGATCACATCAAAGCATTCATTTGGAATTGAGAGTTTTGATTTTCTCCTTTTTTGTCTTGTCTTCTAGAACTGTTACATGCTACATTTTATAAATCAGTTTAGAAAGAAAGTATTTTTGAGGAAAAAATTCCTTACTCTGGAACATCTTTTCTTCTTTTTTTTTTTTTATTTTTTTTTTTTAATTTTTAAATTTCTTTCTGTTAGGCCCATATTTTCTGTTAGGATCAGAACGATGCCAGAATCTGGCAATCCTCCTGTGGGAACTCTTCACAGGTCTCACTGTTGGAACAAGAGGCATTAGGGGATTTTTTCACGGGATTTTAATGGGATCTTGGGCTTAGTTTATATGATGGTTATCATTATTGGCAGGTATATTAAATAAGTTATATTGCAGTAAATACAGAAGGTTCTTGCAAAAACTGTTTACTGCAGAGACAGATGACATTTAGAAGTTTCTGTAAGGAAAAATTATGGGTTGTTGTAGGCTACTGAACTTGTTTAAGATTTAATAAGAATGAGTGGAATTACTTTAATTTCAGAGTATTTATAGTAGGCTAAAAGTTTTACTTTTGAAAGAAGATATGCTAAGTATATTTTTATTTATATTGTTAATTTTTAACTATTTAATTTAGAGTTAGGTGTTTGTAAGCTATATGGGAAATAATTTTATAACTTTAGGCAGTTTCAGGGAACAATGTGACAATTACATATACTGCAGATTTTCAAGAAAAGAAGACATGCTGACAGATTTTGCAAACTAATTAAATGTAGGATTTTTTTTTCTGATGTGTTACAACTGACAGTATGTAAGAAGCAAGAGGTGAAAGTAATGTAACAATGGCTTTATGATGTTTTAACCACTTTTTTTTTGATTAAAGAAGAATCAGAAGTTTTACAGTTAAACCAGATGTGTCTTGCTGAGACATATATAGACAGCTGAAGTGTGCATATATGTGTGTTGACATGCTTACGTGTGTTTCTTAGTACACTTGAGTTAGGATACAAATTCAGGAATCAATGGACATCACCTATAGGCCTGAGTGTGTCCATCCTCAGCAACATTCTTGAAAATAAAAACTGAACTTAGAGTAAGTGTGGTAAGCAGCAAAAACTGTGTCACAGGTCTTTGGAAATATTTGTAATTTGTATGGGGTTTTTTTTATAGCCTGTATCCTGTGACTGTCAAAGAGAAAAACAGAATACAAAAAAACAGGTCATCAGGTTGCTCTATTTTGGTAACCTTGAAACTGAGAGAACTTAGACGTCCCTCAAAAAAACAAAAACTTCAGAGAGGCATGATAAACACATAATAAATTTTAAAATCCAAATATTGCTCAATTGTTCAATATGTTTAGAACAACTGAAAGCCATGGGAACATACATGTAAAGTTAATACTACAATTTGGAAAACAGAGTGACATCTTCTGCAGAAAATTGCAGTATCGAGATAACACTGGCTTGTTGCAGCAAAACAGCTAAGGGATTACTTAGAATTGGCTATGTATCCAGTAAGCTTGGTTTATGATCTCTAAGGGCTTTCACTTCCCTGTATCATCTTCTGAGTCAAGCTGGATTTTGTTGTTCCTTCTTGGTGGGTTTGCTGGGGGGGGCGGAGATTGAAAAGCTTTTAAACCAGAAACGGTTTTGTTCCTGACAGAATATCACTGGAGACTCTTAACAAGTCAAAACAATGATAAAAATATATAGCAATTCAGACACTAGCAGTTTAAAAAATCCAAGTAAATGTTTTGTGTGTGTGTGTGTGTTGAAAACCATGCTACATGGCAGACAACGAGAAATTATGTATGAAAAAATTCATCTTTGTTTGTACTGGTACAGTTTTAATCTCTTCCAGGGGCATTCTCCTTGCCAGATATTGGCTCATCAGGTAGAATATCTTGATCCACTTTGAGTGGTTTCCTCAGATAGGATCACAGAATAAATCCTCTGTGGAGTAACAATGATGAGGTGAACATGTGGCTTTATGGACCCTTTTCTTTAATTTGCTGAATCTAGAGAGTAAAATCATTTGCATTTCATGGTTAGATCTGTAATTAATTCTCTGACAGTATTCAGATTAGTAGAGTGATGCCTAAAGAAACACACAGACTCAGTGGAATTAATTTGAATTAATGTTTATGTCCACACTTAAACTTATCTTAGGTACCTTTGCTGTCAGGGAGGGAAAGACCTTTCTGGGTCACAGGTGATCTTGTCCTAAACAAAATATGTAAAATAAGTCCAATAAATTGCACTGTAACAGGGTGACTTCTGATGTGGTCTCACTGCTGACTGTAATAAGTAGCTCTGATTGAAATGTGTAAATAAGATGTTTTGTAAATAAGAATAGGTGAGAAGAGCTCCACCCACCGTGAATACCCACATGAGCTCGTGTCTGATGGAAAGCTTTGGTAAGGCTTTTCCTGTTTGTGACTGCATAGTTAGCTCATTTACCAAAACAACTGTGTTTTGGTTTAAAGAGTCAATTACAGCTAGGAGTAATGAACATCTCAAGTGAGTAGAGAACCTGTGCAGCTTGAAAAGGGCTACAATGCAAAGAGGGTGAGCAGAATACATAAATACATTTGTTTTGGGAGCTTAAAAAGCAGAAAAGAAACAACCCAAGACTTGGTCTAAATTTATCATAAAAATGATGTTGTAATAGCTCTTCTGAATCTTGTACACTCAAAAGACGTGTCAAGAATGATGTTTAAGCTGATGTACTCACCGGGGATGCTTTTCCATTCCAACTCCTTTGTCCTCTTGGACTTTCTCATTGAAACAATTCTTAACTAATTGCAGTTCTGGAAGAAATTTATTTTTCTTTTCTTGGAGGCAGGAAGATTCAAACATATTTATGAAGACATGACTGACATTGGGGGGAAGTTCTCTATGATTGCTGCTTTTCCTTTGTCAGACCCTGCCTGTTCAGAAAACAAACGAGTGCTCTATGCACTAATTGCAAAATCTCACCCATTAACTGACAGAATCTCACCCACTAACTGACAGCAGCATATGGCTTTCTCTTAAGCTCTAACTTTGCCAAATAAAAGTTCTTCAGGTTCCTTTCCCTTGGTAGTCATGTATTTGGATATATCAAGCAGTGAAATTACAGCTACAATCTGATTCTTTTAAGGAATGTATGGATAGAAGCTAGTAGATATTTAAATAACAACGACCTACCTTATTTATAATTTTACAAATATATTTTTCTGTCATGGCTTTTAATCTTAACAACACATAGGAAATTAAACCTGCAAAATCTTCAGCTGATTCAAGGTCCAAAATTATTTGATGCTCTCATGTAACTATGTATGATGTCACAGATTGTTGCATACTTGTTCAGGCCAATGTAGCATATATTGTCATGTTCCATAGATATAATTGAATTGTCAAATGTCTTGTGATAGTGCATTTAGTTTAGGTAACCTGTTTGGTTAAAGGAAGTTACACTAATTTGGGAGTGGGAAAGTGATAAAGAGGAATAAATGTAATTTGCTCACTGTAGAGGTACTTTTTACCTAACAGATGTATTTGAGAATTTATTTGTGATTTGTAACTCACCAAGCTGCATTATTTTAGAAAGCTCCTAAAACTGATTTTGCTATTTTTTTCCTTAGCAATGGAAAACAAAATGTCACAATTCAAAAGTGGACATTGAATGTACTTGAAAGAAATAAAAGCAGCTGTTTCAATGAAAATCATTTAACTACAGAAATTAAAAGTGCTGGAACTGGTCATTCACTGAAATGCAGCGATTTGTCTGTCCATGAAAATGACAGCATAACATGGTATAAGGTAATTACTGAAACAGTGTCACTCAAAGCATTGGCTGTAGAAACAAACCATCTGATTGCAGGAAATATTAATTGCAAACAAATTTTTAGAAGCATCTACAAACATTATAAAGCCTTAATTTCTCATGGGATTAGGGGGAAAAACTTTAGACAGATACACAAAAAAAAGCTTTTGTCTGCTTTCCAATTTCTTTAAAAAAATACCTGTTTCAGAAGTTGTTAAACTAGTAGTTTGGAATGATAAAAGATCTGATGTGCATGCCTGTTTGCTGATTTTGGCAGCAGCTGGTTTAGCCAGCTGCTACTTTGCTGATACAGATATTGTACTGATGCTAAATGAGATGCCAAGATTTTTATTTTACAGTTGGCATGTACTTGCAAAGTAATTGCAAACTTTTCAATTTTGCTGTTTCTGAACAGTGTGTAACAGATCCACTTCTGTTAATTTTTGGCAAATCATCTCTTTGGGGTGTGCTCCTTATTTCTCTCAGGTCTCCTGAGTAACAGACCCTGTTCACCCCAAGATCAATCAGCTGCAGGAAGGGATTTTGACTGATTTAGTACAGGCTTCTGGAGTAGCCTGGAAAGAATGAACCACAGCCCTGTTCTCTTGTCTTTGGGGGCCTGGGAGAACGGGACCATTGATGGATAGGGCCACAGGTTGCTATGCTTTCCTCAGTTGCAGTGTTCTCTATTTCTAATGGGTTAAATGTTCAAATGTTGCATTTAAGTGACCATGAATAAAAATTGGGCCTCTTTTGGGTCAGATACATGTAACTGAGAAAGTGAAAAGGTGATGGTGACGCTGTTTCCAAAAAAAATTCTTAATTTCTTTAATATTTTGAATCCATGTTTGCTGCAGAATAGTATTTTCTGGTTTTATTGATGCAGGACTGTAAGAATTATGAACATGAAACAGAGAGGGAACTACATTTTAGAGCCTTAACAGTGCAGAACTCTGGGATATATACCTGTAAAATTTTAATCAGTCATGAAGGAATGATGTACCACAGCACAAATACAATTAAACTTGTAGTAAAAGAAGGTAAGAAAGCTTTCTAAAATTTTGAAGTGTAATTTTTGTTCACTTTATTAAGGAGATTTTAAGTTGCAGTTCTTGTTTGATAAATATATACCAGGGGGAAAATGTCTGGTAATCTGAACTACTTCAGAATAATTTCAGAAGTAAAAAAGTGGAAGTTGAGATATTACCAATTTTGGAAAATGTATTTAGTATGTTTTCTCTACAGTTTTATTTTTTTTTTAAATAGCTGCTCTAAGTAAGTCATACAGGCTACTTAGAATTTTACACAAGAGCCTTTCCAACCATTGAAAATTGTACTCTGTATATATATATATGTATGTGAAAAAAATTCAACAAGACATACTGGGTTTGAAGCTACCCAGTAACACCAGAACCCAGATATTGTTCTGTGAATTGAACGGAATGTTTGTGATTAATTTTACATATAGAGCAATTATGTAACTTTTACTGTGGAAGAACATAAGTGAGGTATTACTTCAGTAACAATACTTCTATTTTAGATGTACCAGAGGCTTTCACTTTGGAGATAGTTGGACGTGATGAAGAAATTGAAACAGAAATAGGTATGAAATTAATACAAATATCTTTGAGGTAGCTACTCTACCTATATGCTTTTGTTCTGATTTCCTTATGGTTGATGGTCTGGATAAGTGGAATCAAACTAATTGTGCATCATGCAGTATGGGATCTAACCTCACATCTGTTAATGCTTTGCCTAGTGTATTCCATGACTGATGCACAAGTACATTAAATGTACCCTTTCACAGAGGCTGAAGCTGAAGCTACTGCTACAACCTGCAAGAGAAGGTGGTGATAAAACATCTCTCCATGGCTTTCTTTTGTAGATAGCAAACTCCATGAGGGAATGTGTAAAAGATGTATGGTTTACTCAGTGAACAGCAGTAATGAGTAATCCTGCTGCTACCTGATGTGGTTGAGAATGTTATTCTTCAGGGAAATGAGGAGTGTGAGGTGTGACAGTCCTGGCAATGTGTGCATTAATATCTATATTGTCAAGAGACCTTACCTGTGTTTCTAGCTGGAAGTAGGTTAGATAAAATGATCTGCAGGCTTCACACAGTCTTGGACAGGATCCAGTATTTTGTGATTGAGGCTGTAATTTAT